>SDVV010014487.1:0-14790 GCA_016164225.1 Gammarus roeselii | reverse complement strand
TTTTCCCTTTGCTTGTTACAAGTCCAGTAATATCGTCTAGTTTCAAGTAATGTTAGGTGATCGCTCGTTAGTAGACTGTGGAGTGTTACGGGTGTTAAAGCGTTAGCAAGTCTCATGTATGATTTTACTGTTAGAATATTTTTTCCGCTGTAATGATGGATTTGTTGTTCCTACCATTTTTCGTATATTATAACGAATATTGAATAAATTCACTCTCTCATTTTACTACATTCCTGTGATGTAAGGTCCGCAGTCAACAAGATCTAGAATATAAACCATGCCTAAGGTACATAATAGGCGAAATAAATATCAATAAACGACAACATAGATCAAATATCAATGAATGCAAAAAGGATAGCCATACACTGCCAGATGTATTAATTCCTACAAACCTAACCAACTTCACCAATAATTATAGATTCTCATTCAAGTTTGATAGTTATTTATGATATATAATCATTTTTCATAGGCGATTAACAAATCAAATCACTCCACCTGGATCTATTTGCATAGCTTTTTTAATATCACACATCATTTAAACACATACACACATTTATACGTATATACAGGGTCGGTGCCGGCATAATTCAGGCGTATACAGGGTGGTGCTGGCATAATGTTGGCGAAAACAGGGTTGGTGCCGGCATATGCCGGCATAATTCAGGTGTATACAGGGGTTGTGTCGACATATGTTGGCATAATGTTGGCGTATACAGGGTTAGTGTTTACAAAGGTTTACAAGTGTAGGAAGACAACAACAGGCCTAGTGGCCCAAACTAAGTTGCCTTTTGGGAGCAAGAGGATTAGTTTTGAAGTAGAACGTCTAAGAGAGCTTCGTATGCCATTTCTGTTTTTTTTTATAACAACAGAAAATGGAACGGTTTTGCTATTTATCGGCAATTTATGTAGAATTTATCGAACCGTGACTTAAACATTTCGATTGTATTACTGTTTACAACCTCCGCTGGAAATTTGTTCCATTCTTCGACAACTCTATACGTGAAGGAATTTCGCGTGATGTCGAGTGAGAAACGTTTCCCAACGATTTTGTATCCATTGTTCCTAGTCACTCCGTTTGTATCTAGAGTGAAAAGGCTCGCTCGGTCGACGTTTTCCTTACCCTTCATAATCTTTCACACTTCTATCATGTCGCATCTGACTCGACGTTTCTTTAGCGAATAAAGGTTGAGTTCACGAAGCCTGTCTTCCTACGATTTATTCCGCAGAGAGGGGATGGGTTTGGTAGCTCTCCGTTGAACCTTCTCAATTTTAATAACGTTTTTTCTAAGGAATGGAAACCAGAATTGAACGGCATCCTCGAGAGGCGGTCTAACAAATGCATTAAATAACTTGAGCATACTGTGCTGGTTTTTGTAAGAGATAGTGCGGGATATCAAACCTAGCATCTTGTTGCCTTTCTTGGCAGCATCGTTATATTGCTTGCTGCATTTTTAGTCGTTACTAATGATGACACCTAAATCTCTCTCTTCGGTGACGGTAATCAGTTTTTTTTCCAGACATTGAATAATTATGTTTGGGATTATGAAGACCTATGTGCATAACTTTGCATTTGTTAACATTAACCTTCATTTGCCACTTTTCTGACCACTCAACAATTTTGTTCAAGTCTAGTTGGATCTGCTGACACTCAAGTTCAGTTTGCACTTTTTCTCCGATCTTAGTATCGTCTGCAAACTTACTAATGTTTTAGAGTACGTTGCTATCGAGATCGTTAATAAATAATATAAAGAGAACTGGCCCTAACACGGATCATTGAGGCACGCCGCTTGTAACGTTACCCCAGGTGAAGGAAGCTCCGTTAAGTACAATTCGCTGCGGTCTGTCCGTAAGCCAGCATTTTATCCAGCTGTTAAGCTCACCTTGAATACCGATACTGAGCAATTTACTAATTAGGGACTTGTGGGGGACTTTATCAAAGGCCTTTTGAAAGTCAAGGTAAATGATATCGATTGGAGATTTCGTTGGAGCAATGTTTAAACATACACACATTTGTATGCATATACAGGGTCGGTTACCATCTGTAACATTATACCTCTGATCTGTTTTTTTTTTCTCCATTAGAACAACATCCATGGTTTATGTTACAAGATATTTAATGTGGATCAGCTTCACGGCATGTTAGGTTAGAAGATCTTGTCATCCTAACCAAACCTAACCTATTCGATCCAAGAATGATGTATTACCGATCGACTTTTCCTGATTACGTGTGATTTTTTCAGTGTTTTAGGATTATTACATAACAAATATCTCCACTTGACTCTACATTTTAATCGATCCTTTGCAGTTTTGATACACACTTCCAATTTTGATCTTGCACATTTCATCTATTTTCATAGATAATTACATCGTTGTTTGAATGTTATAGCTATTTGCATAGGATTTTTGATTTTTGATTTGACACAATTCTATATCACTTGTACATGTTATTCACACCAATCAAAAGCTAACTCAACCTAAAATGATGTATGGTATTTAGTCATTGATATTTACATATGAACCCCTCCACACGCTTCTTTATATAACTTACACCTAATTCTTCCTACTTCGTTTTCACTCTCGACCAATATTAGTTAGCATAGAGGCCAGATTTTCAATCTTAGATGGTTTGAATGTTACAAGTATTTCATATTTGTATCCAGTTTCACACAACTCATACTAGGTCTCCCATATTTACTTCAATATCTCCTGACACTACATCCTTTGACGACTTACACGTCTGATTTGCCTTTCCTTTCCTATAATGATCATATTCATGACGATGACTTCGTTGCAGATGTCGCCACACATTACTGGTGGATTTATGTTTATTCAATTTTATTTATTTTTGGCAAAGATTGCAGACCCCCGTTACCCCATTACTTTCAAGCAAACGATGTCTCAAGCTAAACCCCATCCTTCAACAACAGAATCACAAACTTTATTGAGCAAGATCTGATCGGACTCTGATTTATATCCTACCAATCTGTAACACTTCTAGATCATTTACCCTGAGATAGGTTTATGGGTATCGTTTCACGCCTTAAAACATATTATGCTACCGAGTTCTACAATTCGATGCTACATCCGACTGACACGATGTTTGCAATTCATTGCTTAACCTTTGAGTTTAGGATTATACGAACATTTGATTATGGATTGATATGGTTTATTACTTTTGTATTAGTATTAATTACAGATCTTGCTGGATACATCAATACTTTCTACCTCGTTGATTTGATTTGTAACATCATGGTTCGTACATCCAACCATACCCATCATAACTAAGTTTCAGATCACTCTCAAAATCTTTCATATACTCCAGCATATCTTTGATACGAATACCAAAGGCTGTTCCATCCCCATGAGTAAATAAATGTAGTTCTTCTTCCTTGCAAACTTTGAATAATCGAATCTTTTCCAATTCAATGTAACTCCGATCTTGATCCGAAAGAAAATTTTGTTCTTAGGTCAAATTTATTTTCCACCACCTCAGCTTTATTACATTTGTGAAGGTTTTCTGCTTGGATCATATCAACTTCAAGATGTACCTTCTTATTTTCTATGAACTCTGTTACATACGACTGAAATGTATCGAAATCAGTTACCAAAATCCTGTTTCCGTTATTCTTCATCCATATACGAATAATAGTTCCCACTCATATGATTTTTGTTTTACGCATTTGTAGATAAATGATATCTACATCAATAGTCAATAGATCTTCAAACCAAGCTACATCATCTCCGTAGATTGTTTTTTTAACACTCGTAAACAAATTTTTGGGACGTGAATATTCATTATATTTATTATATGACCGTCTCTGCTTGTTCTCCACGTAACACTGACTCCAATCTCGGCATGCAGCTAGCTATTATAATGCGATTACATGCGTTTTTTGCAGAACATTAGGCCTATCATCGCCCGCCATGGTCATCAACTGTATATGTATGTATGTATATATGAATGTATGTATGTATGTATGAATGTGTGTATGTATGTATGAATGTGTGTATGTATGTATGTACGTGTATAGAGGCTGTGTACGTATGTGCATGTGTATGTTCAAGCGTATGTACGTGTACATGAGTTAAAAAAATATATAACAAAATTTAAAATTCAATACATTTAAAAAAATAAAAAATTCAATTGTAAAGACAGCGAGTGGATAACATAATTGAGATGTAGCTACACTAAATTATTGAAAAATTTCAACACTAACTCTCTTCACAAATCCGGTAGACTAGTCCTCCAAGACGACATGGAACCGGACCCAAATCCAAAGTCGAGAGGTAAAATATCAATATTTTGGACCACTATATCCAGTTTAGCTATTCTATACCCAACATTTCATGAAATTAGGCGCATTTATACCTAATACAGACATATTCCTATGATAACCGCTCAAAAACGTTTAACAGCAATAAAATGGCTACGTAGGTTTCTCTCTAACATGGTCTAAGAAACATTGATTAAGTACGATATACGGGTTATCCTACCACACCCAGATGATAAATCCTACACCAATATGGAAGGTGTATGGTCAATCATTACATGATGCCGCTGTGCATTACTGATCTTGGTTTTATTAAAAATATAAATATTTCTCTACTTCAACTCCTACGGTGATCTGGTTCATGACTAAGATCGTATGCTAGCATAACAGCCATAACGAAAAATTTCTGACATTTAACTCTGAGTTCCTGCATAACAAATAATAATATTACGGTATCCGTTCAAATCTATAAGAAATTCCTAAACCTAGTAGGATACCATGTCTACAGTAGAACAAATCAAAGCCCACTATGTCATAACAACGAACTCTGCAATGCTTTACTAGGTCACACAAATTTAGAGGTAACATCCAGTCATAGAACAATACCTCAGACATACCATGCATCTGTTTAGTCCATCATCTCTGAGCAACATCGGGCAAAGTCATATCCTGGACATAACCAAGAAACCATGCATAGGAACATTTGTCGTGAATGTGCCTGACATGAGTCACAAAGAGTGTGGCCATAAACCTCTGGGGATCTGTTCACTGACGACCTTACAACGATCAGCAGCTTGTCGCAAAACCTCTCTAACAAACCTATGGAACTTAAGACCGACATCCACAAGAATTTACAAAATCCCGTTCAACATGGATGAACTCCAAATTACCAAATAGTGTAAACCTCCTCTACACATTGACCAGCCCATCCAGTAAATCGTCTTCTGAAACGTTTACCTACACACTTGCTGAGGATCAATGACGAAATTCCACAAAGATGCAGAACGGATTTACACCTCTTAAACATATATTCCTATGATGATCGTGGAAAAAATCACACAACAACATCTATAAAAATAGCCAAATAAGATTCTCTACTATGCCCTAGCCGATATTAAAAATTGCAATACACTAGGGTATCCATCATAGTAAATCGGTCTACTTATACAAATAAACATGAACACAACAAGCTTTGACCTAGGGACTCTAACTCCACCAAAACATTGTTGAAGTATGTTCCTAACAACAAGACCAAGTTTGTAACAAATGGAATCTTCTATATCTATAATATCCATATCAAACGTTGTACCAGGATGTAAAAATATATATAAAACACTAAAAATCTCCAACATCTAACTAAATAATACCTGAAATAATGTTCTACATTGCAGATACAAACGAAATAAATTCTAATGTTCCTATAATTGTATAAAATACCCAATACCTTGCATCGAAGATTGAAACTGTCCACAGAAAATACAAACTGAATGAAATATACTAAAACGATCAAGTTATAATAAAATAAGAAGAATGTTGCAATAACCGACCAATTATGCCTGAAATAGTGTGCTACATGGACGATGCAAACTTAAAATATCCTAAAAAATCCTATAACTGAATGAGATACCTATTCAAATGTAAAAAGAAATGCAAATTCAACATATTTCAACCGATCATTACTAAGTATACATAACACAATATAAAAACTTACGATAAATCCAGATCGTTCAGCTACTCTCGCTATAGGGTATCCAACCGATACTCGTTTTACAAAAAAAAATCGAGATAAGACTACCTGAACTGTCTACATACGTTTGATAACGAATCATTTGGAACATGGTAACACCGATATGTCTGGTTCAAAACTAGGTAATGCGTTATGGAGTATTCTGTATCTCGCAACGAAGCTACTGCATCCTATGCAACATATACATCAACCCGTTAACTGCCAAACTAATAAGCCATACTATTCCTATAGATATTATATACATATGAAATATATGAATGCAAAACACAAAACGTTGGCTAAATTCAATATCAGGCTGGTAGCAAACAGGGACGATCGCTCACTAAGGATGCAAATCGAGTTATAAAATAAACCTACCACACTATTCCTATAGACAGTAAATCCAATATATATAATGATAAACAAACAGAACACACAAAATATCCCAATCCAACCGCTAGGAACCTACCAGCCAACCTACGAATGAGTCAATTATACTCATATGTGATAATACTGATGCAAACATTGATTTAATATGGAATTGCAATCACACCTACTTTTCCAAAGCGAGAAAATGATGACGAAATGTTTAAAATGATAAAGACAATCCTATTCACACTGAGCAAATAATTTGCATCTTGGAGACAATCCATAACAGGATCTTTCTTCTTCTGAATGAATGTTTCTGTCACCTGTTTATTTTGTATCTTTTTTTCTGTTTACGACAGCTCATCAACAGAGAAACGAAGAAGGAGTTACTGCGCGAGTAACAAAGAAAGAGCGCATGGGTACTGAAAGCATAATCGCAGAAATTAACAATAAACTAATTGAATCTATGCCACTTGTAAATTGATCAATGGCGAACGACGTAGAAATGATACCAAGGCTGAAAAAGTCATCATGAACGTGTCTGGAAATCAACATTCGGGCAAGAAGAATATGTGTGAGATTTAAACCTTTATTACTGCAAGTAAACTATTATGTAACTGTTAGATTTATTATCAATAAAAGAAATCTTATAAATGTATGTTATCCATAAACACTCAGAGGACTGGCATTGAAAATGCATATCTGCAAATGACATGCAATGAAATTGCAAAACAGTATGCCCAGCATGGAAATGCGAATATCAAAGGTAACCTGTATGTAAACGTTCTATTTGTATAACCTATTAACACATATATCCTATTAGCATATATATCCTAATACCATACGGTATGAATAATCCGGAAGCTCTCCGTCCGTCCGTCTGAGTCATTCACCTCCTTTCTCCTCCGGGCCGCCCACCCCCGTTCCGCCCTCTCTTCGCACCGCTGACTCCAGCCAACCCCTGCCCCACCGCTAATTATGCCCTATCTTATTTATTCACTTGCGTTTTGCACATTTATACTCTACTACTAACTGACTTTATGTATTTTATTGCAGTTCGTTGCCTAACCTAGGGGTCTAGGATAATATAAACATTTGATAAAGGATTTACATTGTTATTTATTATTTCTATTGACTTTATTCACAGACCTTGCTAGCATCACCAATGTCATCTACCTTGTTTTTTTTAATTTGAAACAGCATGGTTCGTACATCCAACCATGACCCATCATCACTATATTTCAGTTTCCTCTCAAAATCCTTCATATACTCCATCATATATTTGATGCGAATACCGAAGGGTGTTCCGTTTCCGTGAGTCCACAAAAGTATTGCTTCTTCTTCTTAAACCTTAATTTTTCGGAAATCCTCCAATTCAAAGTAATTCTGATCTTCACCATTAAGAAAATTTTGCACACGATTCAGATTTTATTTTGTTCTCAGGTACAATTTGTTTTCCATTATCTCAGCTTAATTACAGTCATGATGATGATTTTCCACTTGGATCATATCAATTTCGAGATTTGTTTTCTTACTTCCCTGGAACTTTGTTACATACGAATGTAACGCGTCGACATTAGTTACCCAAAGCCAAATTCCTTTGTCCCTTCATCTATATATGTATGATATCTCCCACTCTTTTGATTCTTGTTATACCCATTTTGAGATAACTGAAATTTTAAAAACTAGTTAATATATGTTCGATCCGACTCATATCATCTTCGGAGACTTCGTCTTCAAACTCACGTAAACTATATTTTGCCATGTGAACATTCATTGTTGTCTATTTGAAGACGAGCCGTACTGCTCCACCTACACTGAACGTGACACTGATTCCAATCTCGGTATACATCTAGCTAATACAAGTTGATTACATGTTGTTTTTCACAAAACATTAGGCCTAACATTGCTCGCCATGGTCATCAACTGTGTATGTATGTGTTTAGGGCTGTGTACGTACGTGCATGTGTATGTTCAAGCGTATGTACGTGCTACATGAGTTGAAAAATATGAATAACAAAAGTTTGAAAGGCAAAATTTCAATAAAATGTATAATTTTCGTGAGAAAACACCTTACTTGAGTAGCCAAATTATCACTTCAATAGACCGACTTACCTCTGTTACCCCTTCGAAAATTTGAAATTTTATCAAAATTTTGCATTGTAAATTTTTGTTATACATATTTTTTTACTCATGTAACACGTACATACGCTTGAACATACATATTCACATACGTACATAGCCCTATACACATACAAACATACACAGTTGATGAGTTAGGCGAGCAATGTTAGGTATAATGTTTTGCGAAAAAAAAACATGTAATCACCTTACATTAGCTAGCTTCATACCGCGATTGGAATCAGTGTCACGTTGACTGTAAGTGGAGCACGACGGCTCGTCTTCAAATAAACAGCAATGAATGTTCGCGTGGCAAAAATTTGTTTACGGGCCTTGGAAGAAGAAATCTCCGAAGATGATATGAGTCGGATCGAACAAATACTGACTAGTGTCGTAAATACCAGTTATCTCAGAATAGGTAAACAAGAATCAAAAGAGTGGGAGAAATCATTCATGTATGGGAGAAGGAAAAAGGAAGTCGGCTTTGGGTAACTAATGTCGACGCGTTACAGTCGTATGATCAAGGGATATAAGAAAGCATATCTTGCAATGTATATGATCCTAGTGGAAATTCATCATCTTGACTGTAATAAAGCTGAGGTAGTGGAAAACAAATTGTACATAGGAACAGAAGAAAATCAAGATCGTATGCAACAATTTTTCAATGATGAAGATCAGAATGACTTTGAATTGGAGATTTTCGAATAATTAAGGTTCAATAAGAAGAAGCAATAGATTTGTGGACTCACGGGAATGGAACAGCCTTCAATATTTGCATCAAAGGTATGATGGAGTATATGTAGGATTTTGAGAGAAAACTGAAATATAGTAATGATGGGTATGGTTGGATGTACGAACCATGCTGTTTAAAAAAATTTAGATGACATTGATGATGCCAGCAAGGCTTGTAAGTAATGCCAATAAAATTAAAAATATACAAGGGAAATCCTTTTTCAAATGTTTATATTATCCTAAACTCAAAGGTTAAGCAATGAATTGCAATAAAATACATCAAGTCAGTTAGTTAGAGGTACCATCGATTTGTCGAAAACGGTAGAAGAACATGTTTCAAGGTATGAAACAAAGCTCAAAATGTCACTCATCACAATTTTTAACATTGCCAACAACCTACCTTGGGAGGGGGGGAGTGAATGATCTAGATGTGATACAGATTGGTAGGATATTAATCAGAGTCCGATCAGATCTTGCTCAGACAAGTTTGTGGTACTGTTGTAGAAGGTTGGGGTATAGCTTGAAACACCGTTTGTTTGAACGTGATTGCGTAACGGTACTCTGTAATCTGTGCACAACAAGGAATACAAATGAATAAACATAAATCCACCAGTAATGCGTGGCGACACCTGAAACGAAGTCATCGTCATGAGATGCAAGTCGTCAACGGATGTAGTGACAGGAGCTATTAAAGTAAATTAGGTTAACCTAGTGCGAGACCTTGCATCCGTTTGTATGAAGCTGGAAACAAATATGTATTACTTGTAACATTCAATCCACTTAAGTTTGAAAAATGGGGGCCTCTCTACCAACTAATATGAGTCGAGATTGACAACAAAATAAATAACATATATGTTAAAGTGGTATTCAGAATCGTGTGGAGCGCTTCATATGTATATATCAATGACTGAATACCATACAAAAGGTTAGGTTAGGTGAGGCTTTTGATGGGTGTGAATAACATGTAAAAGTGATGTAGAATTGTGTAAAAAAAGTCAAGGATCATATGAAAATAGCTATAACAATCAAACAAACGATGTAATTTACACATGAAAAATGAATTACATTTTCTAGAGCAGAATTGAAAGTGTGTATCAAAACTGCAAAGGATAGATCCAAACGTAGAGTCAAGTGGAGCTATTTGTTATGCACAAAACCTAAAACACTGAAAAAATCATATGTAAGCATGAAAAGTCAATCGATAATACACAATTCTTGGTTAGAATATGTTTGGTTAGGTTAGGATGATTAGTTATTTTAATCTAACGTGACGTAAGGCTGATTCACATTAAATGTCTTGTAACAAAAGCAAGGGCCTTAATTCTAATGGAAATCACAGATCAAAGGTGAAATGCTGCAGATGTTAACCGAGCTTGTATATGTGTACAAATGTGTGTATATGCCTACATTGTGCCGGCACATGTGCCGGTACAATGCCGGCATCGGGCTGTATATGCCACGTGGTGCCGGCACCGGTGCCGGCACGGACCCGGTATAGACATATAAATGTGTGTTTATCTACATGGTGCCGGCACTGACCCTGTATATACATATACGTGTGTGTATACCTACATGGTGCCAACACAGGTGCTAGCATCGACCCTGTATACACATATAAATATGTGTGTATATCAACATGGTGGCGGCACCGGTGTCGGCACCGACCCTGTATATACGCATAAATGTGTGTATATCTACATGGTGCCGTCAACGGTGCCGGCACCGACCCTGTATATACATAGGAATGTGTGTGTATATCTATTTACATGGTGTGTGATATTAAAAAAAAATACGTGAAATATTACCATGTGCAGTGATTTGGTATGTAGAACGAATAAATCCCTGGATAAATACCATACATAGTGATGAAAAAAAATTGTAAAATAATACATAGATATTTGGTTGGGTTGGTAAGGTTACATTGACAAAATCTTTGAACCTAACATCGCGTAAAACTGATCTACATTGTAAACTTAACAACAAAATGAAGTTCATTACTTCTATTGGAACATACCTGCTGAGGATCATCCAAACATGTAATAGAGATATCAATAGAAATTCTGAAATCTAAACATCTGCAAAAGGATATTTAGCTGGATCAAATTGGAGAAGTGTATTCAAACTGCTAATAGTATTTTAAATATACAGCCCAAGTGAATAGATTCATACATATCAATACCGTACATACGCATCAAACTTGAATAAAAATACATAATTATTGGTTAGGATGGCTGTTAGGTTAGGTTGCCTAGGGATTCATGCATTTTTCAGTGTTTGGCAACCCCTTTGAATTAATTGATTTTCTTGTCAATGATGTCGTACATTGCTATATAAATCCCTCGTTATGAACCTGATAGATTTTGTTGACTGCGACCCATACATCACATATCTATAGCAGAAGTGCTAAAGTGGATATAGTGAATGCTCGAATAAGTCAGATATTCTGAATTTTTAACGAAATCTCAAAACAATACCGGAATCAAGCAATCATTATAACTGTATAAACTGCAAACGGTTAACATATAATGATAGAAGGAAGACGTATGGGAATAAAGCATCTAGTAAAGGTGCGCGAGCGAAATATATAATTCAGATCTACAATAAACTGATGGAGTATTTCAACACTAACGCTCTGTACAAATCGAGTAAACTAGATCTAGAAGACAACTTAAAACGGTACCACGGATCCAATGTCAAGAGTTAAAAATTTACCTATATATTGTACCACAACAAACAATTAAGATAAATTTATGCCTAACACTACATAAAATTAGGCGAATTTATGTCTAATACAATTATATTCCTATGATAACCGTTCAAAACGTATAACGGCAAACAAATAGCAAAGTAAATTTCACTACTCTACTCTAACCAACATTGATTAACTATGATATACGGTTTATCCTACCTTGACCCAAAAGATAAATCCTACACCAATATGGAAAGGTGTATGGTCGATCAATACGTGATGCCGATATACATTACCGACCTTGTAATTAATAGAAATAATCCTGCACTTTAACTGCTAAGGTGATTTGAAACAGGACTGAGATCGTTTACTAATATATAAGCCATACCGAAAATATCTGACAGTAAAACAAACACTGAGTTCGTGGGAATAAACCAACTAGGATACTATGTCTCTAGTAGGACAAATCAAATCCCCCGTGTCATAACAACGAACTCTACAATGCTTTACTATGTCACTTCTCAGCAATCTACCACTGATATATAACAAATTTAGAGCTAACAACCAGTCATGGTACAATACATCTGTTTAGTCCATCATCTCAGAACAACGTCGAGCAAAGTCACATCCTGGACATAACCAAGAATCTATACACAGGTACAGTGGTTAAGAATGGACCTGACATGAGTCTCAAGGAGTGTGGCCATACAAATCTGGGCTTCTGTTCACTGAAGATCTAAGTAAACCACTACAACGATCAGCAGCTTGTCGGATAACCTCTCTAACAAACCCATGGAAGTTCACAATGAACTTGGACGAACTCCAAATGACCACCAAAGAATGTAAGCCGCCTCTACACCAGGACCCATCCATCCAGTAAATCGTCTTCTAAAACATTTAACTACACACTTGCTAGGTTTCAATGACGAAATTCCACAAAGATGCAGTACGGATTTACACCTTTCAAACATAAATTCCTATTATTATCGTGGAAAATAAATCATACAACAATAATAAAACAACGACGTAATTCTCTACTCTGCTCTATTTTACATAAAAATTTGTAATACACTAGGAGGTATCCATCATAGTTAATCGGTTCTTATACAAATAGACATATTCTCCTACAAATAGGCATATTTCCTACAATAAACATACAATAAGCTAACAATAAGACCAAGCTTGTAACAAATCGAATCTTCTATATCTATAATATCCATGTCAAACATTGAACCAGGATGTAAGAAGATATATCAAACATAAAAATATACAACACGTTACTAAATTGTACCTCAAATAATATTCAACATTACAGATACAAACGTAATAAATCCTAATATTCCGATATTTTATAAATAACCAACAGATTGCGTTGAAGATGAAAACTGTACAGAGAATATACAAAACTGAAAGACACATACAGTACTAAAACACTCGAGTTATAACAAAGCAAGAAGATCAATTCTCTACCATACCCAAAACATACATTGAAAACCATGGTGTACGAGAAAAAACTAGCATGTTACCAACCAATCAACTAACGTTAGTGTGTTGTCATGACATGCGAGCAACATATGCTGAAACCTGTAGTATATAATGTGGAATACTTTTACTCTTATAGTGTATACAAATCTGATGCAATTACTCTCCAACTCAGTCCAAAACAGGGTTAAATTAATACTTCTTTAACTAAAGTAACCACGGCTTGATCGTAACAGAATGTCATATTCATACATATACAATTCCAAAATGATGCAATAACCAACCAATTATGCCAGAAAAGATTGTGTTACATGGAAGATGCAAACCTAAAACATCCTAAAAACTCCCATAACGGTATGAGATAACTATTCAAATTTCCAAAAACAATACAAATTCAACATATATCAAACTAAATTATACCTGAAATAATGTTCTACATTTCAGATACAAACGTAATATATCCTAAAACTCCTATAATTATATAAAATACCCAATACCTTGCATCGAAGATGGAACCTGTTCAGAGAATATACAAAACTGAATGAAATATACTATAACGCTCGGGTTATGATAAAGCAAGAAGGTCAATTCTCTACCATAACCAAAACGTACATTGAATACCATGGTGTACGAGAAAAAAACTAGCATGTAACCAACCAAACAACTAACGTGAATAAGTTGCCAAGACATGTGACTGATATACATAACTGAAACATATAGTAAATGATGTGGAATACTTCTAAACAAACACGGTATAGTATATACATATCTGATGAAATTATTCTCCAACTCAGTCCAGAACAGGGTTAAAATAAATCATCTTTAACTAAAGTAACCACAGCTTAATCGTAACAGAATGTTATTTATATACATACAAATACCACAATGATGCAATTACCGACCAATTATGCTAGAAATATTGTGCTACATGGAAGATGCACATCTAAAATATTCTAAACATTTCTATAACTGTATGAGATAACTATTCAAATACCAAAAATAATACAAATTCAACATAAATCAGCCGATCATTACTAAGTATACACAACAAAATATAATAACTTACAATAAATCCATATCGTTCAGCTACTCTCGCTATTAGAACACCGCGTCAATGGAACTCCGATATATCTGGTTCAAAACTGGATAATGCGGTATGGGGTAGATAGATTCTCGTAACGAAGCTTCTGAATCCTAAGAAATATATACATCATCCCGTCAACTACCAGTCTATTATTCCATACAATTCCTATAGACATTACAAACATATGAAATAAACGACTGGAAAAATGCACAAAACATTGGCTGGTACCAAACAAGGCCGATAGCACACTAAGGCTGCAAATCAAGTTATAAAACATACCTGCCACACTATTCCTATAAACAGTATGTACAATATA
>SDVV010014486.1:0-14790 GCA_016164225.1 Gammarus roeselii | reverse complement strand
AGCAATACCAGTAGAGATATCTGCCCCTCATCAAAGTTTTTGTACAGATCTTCAGTGATGCTCATAAGTGCGTCTTCTGTTGACAATTTTCGCCGATAAGCATACTGGCAGTCATTGAACAGCTTGTTTGATTTGAGGTAATCAATTAATTGGATAGATATCACCTTTTCTAGAATCGTGAATAGGACAGGCAGAAGATTGATCGGTCTAAAGTTGGATTGTTCATTCTTGTCTCCAGGTTTATGAATTGCTTTTATGATTACATGCTTCCAGATCTCGGGAAAATTTCATATGCTATATTGGCTTTAATAACTGTGTTGATATAAGGCAAGGTAACTATTAGGCTGTCTTTTTGATATTGTAGGGCTAAACCATCTATTCCTGCAGACTTTGTGTTCCTCAAGGCAAATACAGCTCGTTCACTTCGTGTTGCGATACTTGCTTTGGTTTCCATTTGACGTTTGCTGCTTGGTCACTGTCTCCATAGAAAGCTTTGGACTCCATGTATTTGTTGTGTGACTCTGTAATCCTTGACAAGCTTCCTTGGTTACCTCTTCAAAAACCTGTTCCAACTCCAGCGAAATAGTTGTTAAACTTTTCTGAAGCTGCTTGAATATTTGGATAAGTAGGCGAGGCGATCTTTTTCTTGTTGGGGACAATTCTTTTCAGTACATTACACGTTTTTGTTTGATTGTTTTTGCACTGTTCTAGTTCCTCATGATGGCATTTAATTTATGCCTCCTGACATCTCGTTTAACTTTTCTATTCTGAATTCGAAATAATTCTAACCAAGTGATGCTCCGTTTTGCTCTGCGTTTGATAGATTTTTTACGTGTAATTTCATTTTGCAGTTCTTCTGTAATCCATTCAACCGGCATGATTTTTATTGCTTTAGTTTCCGCTGGCGCACAGCGTTCAGATATTTGAGAAGATAGTCTGTAAGTATTTGCGCTTGCTCTGTGACGTTATTTGTGCAAAGCATCGGTTTTATCATCTCGACGTTTGTCACGAGTTATTCTCTGAAATTATCCACGGTGTGATTTCTTTTTGTACGACAGGCTATTTGTATACTTGTTTCTTCTCTTTTTTGATGTTAATGGTGCAGTTTATTTTATCGTGATCAGAGAAAGAATTGGGCTTCACGTCTGTGGTAACAATGAGAGACGGATTGTTGCTTATGAGCAGATCACAGTTGCGAGTACAGTTTGGGATGCAGCCCGAATTTGTCTAAAATCGGCTTCATATTGTTAGATTTCAATTTCGATTGATCATCATTGAAATCTCATAAAATGTACATCGTCTTTCCAAAGCTGATAGCTTCTTGAAATCTTTCTTCGATGCATTGAAAAGACTGCACACTTGCTTTGGGTGGCTTGTAAGGAAAACCAACAACAAACCATTTGTTTTTTCGTACCTGGATGTTCACCCACAGGTCATCAATTTCATTGCTGTCGTTAGGCATTACTTGAAAAGAGGTATGTTCTTCTCGCGCATAAATCACGGTTCCTCCTCCTTTCATTTCTCTATCTTTTCTATAAACATTGAAGTCGTCAATCTCGATGAAGGTGTTGTTTATGTCAGATTCCAGCCAGTTTTCTGTCAGACATTGAATGTCAATTGACTCCTCCTTCTTCATCATTTGATGTGATCTATCTTTGTTCATAAGCTTCTAACGTTTATATGTTTAATCACGATATTATTCAGGTTCTGATGGGTGCTTATAGACATGGTTGCTGAGGGGTGGTTGCTGCTCCCAGCTAAAACAGTTTGTGCCTCTAGTCATTTATTTTTACTTACAGAGCAGCTGGTGTCACTTTGGGATGGTTGCAGAGGCATCTCTTCAGCGAATATGGATGCATCATTTTCGTATTGCAAGGGAGAATACCTATTGGAACATTGCACATTTGTTTCAACATGCTATGTTTCACTTCGCTGCAATATTTTGTTGCTCGAAATGCGGCTTCGGATGGTGGGTTGGTGCAAGACTACTATAGTGGTCCTCTTTCATAGCTTCAAATATTGAGTATTGAGCAGCTTCATCAACCTTAAAGTTGTTTGGATTAATTACAGTTTTCGTTAAATTGTCCGGGCTTGATTCATCTATAGTTGAGATTTGTGTTTTGAGTGCGTTGCTGAGAATTGCAGGGACTAGAACGCCAAAACTGCTATTGTACTCTTTGTTTTCAAAATACCTTCCTATCTCGGAGAAGAACCTATCATCTCTTTTATACTCAGTAAAGGCTTCGTAATCTTCTATGCAATTGAAGGCATCCTCCATTGCTTCAGTTTTATCACTTTTTAGATATTTTCTTCGATAAGTCCTGTCTGTTTCACTAAGGATCCTTTCACCGCGCGCATCATACTATGTCCGCCTGCTAGTGTTGATTGTCTCTTTGGGCTTAAATCATCAGCATCTAACCTGACAAACGGTATTAGACTCGAGGCAGACGGGGGAACCCGAGAGCAGTGGCTCAGATGCCGAAGGAGGTGATAAGAACGGCTCGCCCAGCAGTGGTGGAGAAACAAGTAACACCAATTTCAGCAAGGATTACTCTCAAGGATGAGAGAAGTGCTGATGTGGTGGTGAGCACTGTTCTGTGGTTTGTCGCAAGTAGAGTTACTCAAGACAGGAAAATACCCATCTAAAAACCCCTACTCGACGTCTGCAAATCGGGTGAGCTGAAAACAGCGCTGAAGAAGATGCAAGAAATTGCGAAAGAGACACTGGCTGTCTGCAAACCGGATGGTGTCATCACAATCGATGGCAACCCAAAGATAGCCAATACCATAATGGTCAAAATTTATGAGGTGATGCAAACCTGCAACCTCTCTAAACTGCCGACTTTTCTACCAGGATCCGATATGAGTAGATTGATCCCAGAAGGCGATGCGAAGAAATTAAACAGCAAGATGGAGTCCAACAGCCCCGCAATTGAAAAACGCATGGACAAACTCGAGGGACTACTTGAACAGGCAGTACACAGGATAAGAGAAGAAAATGAGGCTGATAATAGGAGCATACTGAAACATCAGCAAAAGGCCATGCATGAAGAAATCTTACCAATAAGAGAAGATTTAAAAGCCGTCAAGGAATCCATTACTCGACTTAGAGCAGTAGCGTCCATTGCCTATACAGGAGTGCAATTATACCAAAGCCACTCTTGAGCTCAACCAAAGCCACTCATGAGCAAACTCCGAACAAGAACTCTGCAGCGCTCAATCTGCCACCCCACCACCTCCCACTCAACCTGCCACCCCACCACCTCGCACTCAACCTGTCACCCGAACACCTCCCATATTTTAGCCTCATATCACCCAACCCGTAAAGCCATCACAGCCTCTCGCTACTGGAACTCACGCCACCCAGCCTCTAAACCCAACGACTCGACGATTCGATGCGGCCTTTTGGCTGTTTGGGGTAGATGCGGAGCTGCACAAGAGAACCGACCCAATAAAGGTGCATCACTCAACAAAGGCAGTTGATAAGCAGGACACGGAGGTCAAATCGCCTGCTCCACGCAAACAAGACTTGACCGGGGTGTCTGGTTTTAATTGCATCGGCAACGGAAATGAATTGGAAGGCGGGAAATTTGAGAAAGTCGACCGTAAAAGAAAACGAACTAAACACCTCGTTGGAATAGGTCGAATGACCTCAGAAATCATCTTTCCCTCACAACGAAGCAGCATATATGTGTCCATCTATGGTGACATCACTCGTGAACAGATTTTGAGTGAGATAAAGAGACTAACCGGAGATGGCAGCTACACAGTAGAGAAGCTCAATCGTCTCGGCAACTTTAGTGCCTTCAGAGTCAGTGCAAGCTATCTGGAAGTTAAGCGCCTCAAATCACCGGATATGCGACCTGGGCGCTCGCGTCCGGAAGTTCTACGAGAGCAAGAAAAGCTTGGAGCCCTCCAAATGAATCAGGAAAACGATTTTCTTCAAACCAAATGCAAACTTCTCTCGGAAATCTCCGTCTGGTCACCTTCAACTGTAATGGGTTTAACAGTGCAGAAAGCGTTGTGAAACAGCTGTGTACATTTAGTGATATATGTGCGTTGCAGGAGACATGGCTGTTCAAGCACCAGCTCCCGATTAGTCTATCCAGAGATGGCAACGTCCATTCCTTCTCCATCTCTTCAATCAATTCAGAGGAGAAGATACTTAGAGGACGCCCGTTTGGTGGACTAACCATCCTGTGGTCTGAAAGAGTGAGTCCATTTTTAAAAATTGAGCAGTACAATGATGATAAGATACTTGGATTATCTCTGAATTTAGATGGTATTTCTATTCTATTTATAAATGTGTATATGCCTTATGCAGCTCAACATAATGTGGAATTAGTAACTGTGTATAATGGGAAGTTAGAGGCAATCCTTCGCGGATCAAGACATGATCATGTATGCGTTATGGGGGATTTTAATTGCCCCCTAGGCAGCCGCACATTTAATGGGTAGCAGATACTTCTGGCAGTTAATGAATTAGATTTTGTGAACGTGTCACTGTTACCCCGGGATACACACACTCATGTTAATCACAACGGGAGAACAGCCAACCCCAGCAATAGCCAAAAATATTACTAGAGTGTTTGTTGGGAACTACACGCCTCTGTCTGACCACTTGCCGCTCCATGCAGAGCTCTCATTACATACACTCCTTGTAATGGTTAATGGGGATACAATCACACAGTCCATTAACTGGCAATTCAATGATAAAGCCATGTCCAATGTATTCTGTTATCAGTTTGGAAGCTTGCCACCAGAGGTGCTACGGATTCATGCAGCAGCAGACAGAGACAAGTTAGACGAGCTCTGTGAGTGTATATGTGGTGCGGCTCAGATGGGTGGCAGAGCAGCATATGGAGAGCGAACACCAAGGGGAAGGCAGAGGTCACCAGGGTAGAGCAGGCATGTGGCTGACTTACACGAGGAAAGCACAGCAGCCTACGTCCGATGGCGTGATTCTGGCCAACTCTGAGCAGGCTTATTGTACAATGAAAAGAATAGATCGAGTAATGCCTGTAAATACGCACTGCGCTACTGTAAGAAACACGAGGATGATTTACATGCAGCTAGTCTGTTAGAAAAAATGGTTACTGGGCGGATGATTGATTTTTGGAAAGAAATGAAAAATCTGAAACCGAAAGATAGCTCTGTTTCTCAATCTGTTAATGGCATAGTAGGGCCGATAAATATTGCTGAAATGTGGCGCGACCATTTTCATGGTATCATGAACAATGTCAACAACGAAACTGACTCGTTTTTTAATAACGAGGCCCTCAATCGGGATAGTGATGATGATGATAATGTTTATATGTGGGAACTTGGGACCGCTGTCAAGAAATTAATAAATGGCAAAGCTGTGGGAAAGATGATGTACCTGTGGAAGTATTCAAGTATGGTCTTGTTCAACTTCTTCATGTCATGTCTATTTTCTTCACTGGCTGCCTTAAACTTAATTACCTTTCTAAGAGACTGATGGATGTTGTATCGTGGCGTAGCGTCGATGCCAATAGGTAAGAGAAATGAAGCAAGGGGGCGCAGAGTGGCCTAGGAAGAAAAAAATAGGAAAGGAAAAAGGTCTAGGAGATGAAAGACGACTTGCGTCGTATGGTGAGTATGGAGTTAGGCGATGAAGAAGGTGAAGAAGGTAGTGGGTAAAGGCCCCTCATCGCCCGCCCCCACTCCCAAACTCACTGAACAACCAGGGGAAGTTCTCTCAAACCCAGGAGCCAGACGGGGTTGATGAGGGGGTGAATTCCCGTCAGGGATTTTTAGGAACGAGTGTTGGAAACGGAAAGGTTTGAGGAGACATTTGCTGGTCATGGGATCATTCTAGGTCGGACAGATGGAGGTTGGACATCGGATCGTACATATGGCAGGCATGCGTTGGTCTGTTCTGTAGTAGCAATTTTACAGCCATATTAGGGGAGCCACGGGGACATTCCGTGAAACACGGATAACCACTGGGCCATTCCTGACGGTATAAGGTCGACAGATGGAGGTCGGGCACATGGTCGGAGCCAGGGAAGGCATGCATTGGTCAGTACTATAATAGCAATGTTTCGATCAGTTCTATTCATGCTAAAGTCGTTCTGAGCTCTCAGAGTTGGCTTCGATTGTCGCAACTGGTCGGTCATGTCTATACTTTCTAGTTTGTGGGATGAGTTGCCCAAAAGGGATTTTGGCAAAATAGGCTGGTTTGCATGAGCACACTTGGGTTAGGTGGCAGGCGACGGCGCCCTCTTTTATCATTCTGGGGATTGCTTTGGTTCTCCTTGGCTTATCGTGAATTTCATTCGACCTTGGGCGAATGCTTCAGACACGAATTGGTTAGTGAGTTTGTCGGGCAAGGGCATTGGGTCGGATTCGCTAACAATTAGTCTGAGTCCAGTGGACTCTGCCATCTCGAAACTGGTCCAGACTTTCTCGAGATCTTTGTCGGGTTCGGTGGCTTGGCGTTTGGGTTCGGCATGGCGGTTATCAGTGGCGGATTTGCGTCTATATCTTTTTTTGACATTTCGGGGCTTATTTCCCGTTTTCGGTGACGGGTGTTCGTAGGGCGGGCCGGCAAAGACAAAATTCATTTCATCTTCGTTCGTCATATCGGTCATTGGCGGGTTGAAGTGAAGGTTGAAAAGAGTTTAAGAGTCGCGGTCGGGAAATTTCGCATCGATATCGAAATTTAGTTTAAGAAAATCTTGTAAAATTGTACTATATGAATGGCCTGAAAGGCTGGCATTATGAGCTTCTAGGATTAGAGCAGTCAGTTTGAGGTGGGTTCCATTAGAAAGTTTGACAACGTTCGTCGGGCTTGTTTCGCGATGTCAGCGTATGACTTCGTTTCTGCGGCCTTTTTTTGCAACGGCGGTTTTAGTGCATTTTCCATTGATCGTCATTTTACGGTGAGGGCATTTGGCTGCTAGAGTCCTATGAAAGTTGAGGTCAGACGGGAAATTTAGGCAACGTTTTTCGGTTGAAGGGCAGTTCTTGTACGTATGATCCCGCTGGACGCATTCTGGACAGGAGTCAGTCTTGCTTGCATTCTTTGGTCGTATGATCCTCGTATTTGTAGCACTTGTAACAGATCAGGATGTGAGTAAATTGTTCTTGTTCGCACTGGGATGGGGAAATTTTCGTCAAGAAAGCAATGAACCCATCGGTCAGTATCCGTGAAGCGGTGTTTGAGTCGGAGCAAAAGATTTTGAAGACATGAGGGTAATCTTTCATTCTAATAATTTCATGGACTCTGGCCCAGGGAATCTTGTACAAAATAGTTCGTTTTGCTTTAAATTCCGGCGGAAGGACGGGTTCAATATTGATTTTAGGAAATTCGCTGAAGGCGTTATCGGTGAGGAGTTTATCAATATAAGTGACGTCATCAAAGGCGGCGTAAGAGTCATTTCCTGAGTCAAATAGACGAGATAGAGGGGCGTTGAGTTTACCGAAAGCACACTTGAATACATCGGAGAGGGCAGTTTTCTTACGCGGCTCGATCAAACGTAGGTGTAGACGATACAATTTTGGTCGGGCAGCCCGTGGGGGACGTACGCTACGAACAATCGTAGTGCGTGAAGCGCTTGCGGAGGCGGTAGGTGGTCGAGCGGACATAGTGGGTTAACGGTGGGTCGGTCGGATACAGGAGTTAGCTGATTGGAAAAATATATAACGGTTTTCGGATGCTGACTGGTGTCGAGTGAAAATTCCCCGGACTCAGAGCCCGGTTGGCTGGCACCCTCGATGCGAGGGAACGCCATGGCGCCAACCGACGTGGCGGACGTTGAAATGGACTGACAGACGGGCAAGGAAGAAAGAACACAGGAAATAAGAAAAAAATTGTAGAATGCTTACGTCACCGCCGATTGAAGTTCCGAGGAACTTCAGTAGGTCGACGACTCAGCGGAGTGGTGTGGAAGAGGCAAGGAGGTGCCGGCTTTGCAGGCGACACCTCCGGTGAGTAGTCCGTGGACGGTCCGGGTCTTCTTCAAGCAATCAACTCTAGGTTCCAGCCCCCGAGGGCAGCACAGGCTTGTACGTTGAGGAGCAGTAGTAGTGGATGTTCCTCGGTGATACAAGTCTGACTGCTGCATCAAAGTTACTAGAAATAGTTATCCCGAACAGGCTTCGCGAGTGTCTGAAAACAACGCCCAACCAATTTGGGTTCAAGCCTGACCACGGGACGGAAATGGCTCTCTTCACTTTAAAGCAGACGTTTAATTACTTTGTCAGTGGAGGGTCACCTTTTTACCTTTGTTTTTTGGATGCTAAAAAAGCATTCAATCGCGTCAATCATTGGACACTGTTCAAGAAACTTATTGAAAGAGGGGCGCCAATTCACATTGTTTAGCTACTAAAGTACTGGTACCAGCAGCAGGAATGTGTAATACGATGGGGGAGCACATTCTCATACGTTTCAAACAACTAATGGTATAAGGCAAGGAGACCTACTGTCGCCTCTCGTTTTCAATGTGTATGTAGATAGCTTACATGACCGACTATCTCTTAGCCGTTTTGGGTGTCACATTGACGGATACTGTGTTAACGTGATTAGCTATGCAGACGACATGGTCTTTCTGGACCCGCATGCCGATGCTATTTAGACGATGCTAAATAAATGCGCGACTGAGGCCGCGAAACTAGACATCGAGTACAATACCAGTGAATCAGTGTGTATACTAGTGAAACCACCCAGCCAGAGGTTCCAGTACAGAACGGACTACACTACTTAGCGGGATCCCGCTGGAGTATGTGGACAGTTTCCCTTAGTTGGGGCATTTAATAACAAATAATCGGTGTGATAATGACGATATCTCTAAACAACACCGGAAGTTGAATGCGGTTGACAATCAACTAATAAGAAAATTCAACTTTTGTACAACGGATTTTAGGCTGCACTTGTTTAAAACGTACTGTTATCTTATGTACTGTATCTCGTTGATGTGAAATTTTATCAGGGGTTCTGTGAGCAAACTGTGAGTAGCATACAATGACATATTCAGGAGACTGGTGGGTGTCCCAAGAAGAACGAGTGCTAGCCTAGTATTTGCAGAATATGATGTTGATTGCCTGAAAGTACGAGCAAGAAAAAGTGCATACAGCCACCAGGAACGAATTGAAAACCCTAATCATTCCTTCCATCTTTCTCCACTTAAAGAAAGATGGAACAGGATACTGCATGTGCAGAAAGTTCCCGCTATTAATAGGAGTAATGTTTGACTACATGCGGGTGGCTGTCAGGTTGAGATGCGACCTCGAGGATGTTCACTGATAGGTGGCTTTATACTAAGCCTCTCCATCATTTTTTTTGCATTCATACTCATATGGGAAAGGGACATAAAAGGTATTTTAAGCACGCTTGTCTCAAACTTAATCTGTAAAATTTTGTCGTGTATTTCAATTTTGGTCTATCTGCACGTGTGTTTTATTCCTTTTTTTACGATATTATTTTATGTATTGGTAGAAATGTTTTTCTGCTGAACTCACTTTCTGTTGCAACCATTTTTGTACCATCGAGTGCCTCAATAAAGATAATTATTGTTATTTATTATTATTATTATTGAGAATAGTGTTAATATTGGTGTTCCGGGGGAATTGTTGCAAGTTTTTCCGTCATGTGCATTAGCATTCGTTCGTTCGGGTTATTGTTTCTTGTGTCATTGTGTCGAGTGGCATTGTTTGTATGTTTGGGATATCTTTGCTTTCGGTTCTGTTCTTTGTTATTGAGGGTGGGATGGAGCAGGGGAGACCGAACAGAACCAAGGGAAAGAAATTTAGATAGGTGACTGAAGAGAGGCATGGCTGGGGGTGAGGAAGGAATGGGGGGAGGGGTAATATATGGGAAGGGATAGGTAGAGTTAGAGTTTGAGCTGAGGTTAGAGAACAGTAGCGAAGGTAAAAGCTAGGGGAAAGAACGGGTGGAAAATGCGTTTCTGACAAAGAAAAACAGAGAACGGGCATAGACGAATTATTGAACACGGCTAATCAGTATCCAGTTAGTATATCTGCTCATCCCTCTTGCATGGTTCTAATTGAATTGTTTTCGGATGTTCTTCACAGTTTTTAACTGTAAACGTCCTTAGTGTCTTGTTTAGAGTAGCATGAAGAGTAATAATGGGTTAAACTTATGAATCATTCATCTTAACTGCTCCAAAATCCCCCGTGATAATGCATGAAGAATCTTTTCTCATTTGATTCGGGATAGTGGTGAAAGGGTCTCCGTCGTTGCACGACCTATTATTCAAATTCAGTTTTTTTTAAATATACTATACAAACATTATACAATTTACAAAGACAGCAGTTCAAGTCTTTATATAAGAACTTTGAGTGCTTTTCAGGCTAACACACGAACACTATCATACACTTAATCCTAAACCTAAGGCAAGTACAATTGACCAACACATTAGACAATAACGGATGCAGACATTTAAGTAGCACACATTACACCAGATCGGATTATACACCAAATCAGGTTACAATACATGGCATTATTCCAGGTAAGACACCAATACAATGTTCAATTAGATACCGTTCCACACATTATTATAGTTCAAAGCACTATGCCAGGTAAGATACTAGCAAGGCAACAATACAATGATGAACTAGATGCCGCCAGATAAGACACAAGCAAATATATTGTTCAGTAATATACAACTTCAGTGCAGCCTTACAATTCCGCCAGGATGAGCTATGCCTCAAATTTACTGGGAGAGAATTCCACACTGTATGAAGAGAATTTGCCAATCGCTGAAAACTGGGGACTGGACTACCATTATAACGAGTTGAATAATTGTGCTCTGAGTACGAAAATTCTGATTGAGCATCCTTGTTGAAGACTTCTATGGCCAGTAGAAAAAAGTGCAGATCTGTTGATTTTAAAATGCCAGTTTTTCCAAATAGTGGATCGGTGTGATCCAAATATGCCCATCCTGCGATAATTCTGACAATCATTGTTTCTGCAAAAAAGAAAAACAATTTATCCAAATGTACACGGCATGTTCTGCAACTTACAAAATTCTAGTAAATAAGATAAAGGTAAATTAAATTGTAGTACAAACCAACCAGTTTTTCTTAAGAGATAAGATATCGAAGTTTATAAAATATGCCAATGGTTTTTGAAACTTTTGCACAGACCAGATCAACATGTTGTCCAAAAGAATAACTCTCATCCATAGTCACTCCCAGAAATTTTCCAACCGCCTGAAAACGTTAGAGTTGGTTATCAAACGAAACGTTTAGACCATCAACTTCATCATGAGACCTGTTGGTGAAGAGAATTCTGAAAGTTTTTTCAACGTTGAGAGAGAGTCTGTTAGCATGCACCCAGTACCCCATTTTATCCAGTTCATCATTTGCTATTGTTAATAGGTTGTAATCGTTTTTATCAGTAACAGATAATGTAGTGTCGTCGGCAAATAATAAAATAGTCAACTTACATGAGACGTTAGGTAAATCGTCGAAATAAAACGACAAGAGTAGAGGACTCAGGATAGAACCCTGCGGGATGCCTATGTTCATGGTTGAATATTGAGAACGCGAACAATAAAACTTCACACATTTCTTCCTGTCCGGCAAGTAACTACTGAGCCAGTCGAAGTCAGTCTCCTAAATCCATATTTATTTAGTTTTGCAAAGAGGATGTCGTGATTTTTGGTATCAATTGCTTTCATTAGATCAGCAAATGTACTCAGGTGATGGTTTTTGGCATTTAAGGAGCCTGTTGAAGATTTAATTGCGTTCAAAGTTAACTTTTTACGCTGCAACCCGAATTGGTTGCAGAAATAAGGGAAAATTTCGTCATGAAGCCAACTATCCTATCACACATACATCGTTCAAAGATTTTAATAAGAAAAAGAAGCACGGACATGGGTCTATAACATGGAACATCTGACAAATCTCCCTCTATCTATATTTGGGTTACGTGTGCTAATTTTAAACAATTGATACTAAATGAGTGATTGGATGAGCCAGAGCAAGCTTCGCCATTTTGAGCAACTTAATTGGTAGCAAGTTTTAATCATACTTTGTGTTTTTCATACGGGATATTATCGTGACACACTCGTCAATGATTACAGCACGTATAAAAAACGTGTTTGGTAAGGAGACAAGTACATAGTGCAACGGAGATTCCCAACTAGCAGGTACATTCTTATCCATATCTACTGCAACGTTAGAGAAAATGTGTTCAGTCAAGTGTTCTGCAATTTCAAGCTCACCTGCCACAGCACGACCCCCGATAACACAACTTTTCTGAACATCAATAAATACAGTCCGATATTAATGATTCTTTGCCTTCCTTAGTGACGTCGTTAGAAAGTTCTTATATTTATTGTTCGTCTCATTGGAAACCAATCCGAATTTATTCAGCCTAAAACATCTGGATTTCGTTTTAATTGAATTCAACAATGATGACGTTGTGGTCAATTCTCTTCTAAAGTACACACCATAGGTAATTACAGATTAAAAATAATATAAATTACATACTTCGGTAGTTGTAATTTAGTTCCCAAAACTACTAGTCCCCTGTATTATTAATTGGCAGAAAATGCACTGGGAGATTTGATTACCGGAAAACTTAGATTTTTGTTCTGGAAGTGCGGCGAATCCTCCAAGAGCTAGGGTGCTTTTAGTAGCAGCCTCACTCATGTTTAGTAACAGTAGTTGCTTCTGTGTTTCACCGGAGCCTCAACGCGGAGTTAAAGTAGGTCACGCGCTCATGTTTACTATGAATTGTTTCGGAAATAATACCCATTCGTATTTTGTTTGACTATTTATCTGTTTCAAACAATTAGGTAGACTTTGAATAGTATAAACATTTCATAGATGAACAATTAATGCATTAAACACCGTAGTGTTCTTTCCGAGTCTTCCTGACGGTGAGCTGATGACGTCACGCGAAGTTCACTGGGCACTGATGACGATATATCATGCGGCAATTGCGTCATCGTTCACACTATTTGGTCTACTCATTCTTTATTTCATTTGCAAACGGTTGCTTCCGTAAGTGTTATTCGGCCGCCATTTTGTAGTTCTTTAGTGCAAGCTACAGAAGTTTTCATAAATGAGATCCTAGTTTAAATTTCATTGACACCAATTGACAGCTAAGTATCAGGATATTCTGCATTAAACTGTTTGTGCAGAACTTTATGATTTTTCGCTACCAAAAATCTGTAGTTTTGTTTCTTAAAACCAATCAAGTGAACGTGAGCTTTATCAGTTTTCATCAACGTAGAATTGTATCGTCATCTTGAAAGATTTTAGCAAATGCCAGCGCATATTGTAGTATTTTGCCAGTCGTTTGGACCAATCTTCTGCATTAGCTGGATTTTGTTCGGACAACACTTTATAAACCTTTAAATATTTGTTTTAATATTCGCTACAAAGTTGTGTAAAAATTTTTTGCTCTCTCGAACGCCTTGGTACGAACTTTTGTTTACGAGCGACGTCTTGCCAACCTGATGCGAGGATATTAATGCTTCTTCCTGTTCGAGATCGACCAGGACGCTGGCTATCCTGCATGGTTGATGCTAAGTTTCTTAAATTTAGCGATAGTGCGTCAAATACAGCGAGGTGAGGGAACACTTTTCTTAACATAAATCCTTCTGAAAGTATTTTTATTGCTCCAGTGCAACCGTTGTTTTCAAAATAAAATTGGACATAACAAGATTGCAGCTTAGTCGACAATTTCTCCATTATTTTATAATAATTACGTATAATACGAAACAAATTTCTTGAATATTAGTTATACGTCGATACCAACGAAAATTTCGTACAATTTGTTAACAGCGTTTTAATAATCCTTAAATTAGGAACCTATTTATGAAAATCTCTGTATATAGTTTATTCGTACAGTTGTATAACTTATTATTGGGTTGTGCATATGTTAGCTTATATTATATATCCAGGATTATAGTTTGCATGTCTCAACTTACTGGTCAATGTTTCTTATCGAAAAATACAAACTACAGGAAACGTTTTCCGTTATTCCGAGAAAACGTTCCAACGAATGAAATTTTCGACGTAACAGACTGGCGCTCCCTCTAATGCGTCCGTTAAGTTGACGATCCACTGTGTCGGGAAATATCCGCATCTATTATAGGGTTGCTGGTTAAATTTAATTTCCTTTTCTGCATTTGCGGGGGTCAAATTCACAATAGCCACAGGAACTTCCGCATCCATCGATATCTGCAAATTCACACCTAGTTTATCACCACTCCGCACCAACCGGGCACCTTGCGTACGCGTGTCATTGCTCACGCTACGAAGGCCCACGCGGTTTATGTGCGGAGCTCGCTCGCGCATGCTTCAGGGGACCCCCCGTAAATTTACTTCGTTGATACTGCAGTGATTCCCTTGACCGTTCTTGATACGATGACAGCATTCTTGAATCGTGTAAACAAACATCAAAACTCAGCGTATATTTTTGGTAGAGATTCAATTCGCGTTCCAACCATACATGCATAACACAATGCGCAGGGAAGTTGCGAGAAGATTCGGATAAATGTCTCAGAGTGTATTTCCAATTCTAAATCTGCAATTGTTAAACCAATAACAACAGTAACAAAAATGACGAGTTAACATAATTACCGCCATTCGCAAAAGGTCCGTTACACGTTCAATTTAACATTGCGGGGCGAACGGGTATAACACGTGTTTTTAACATTACTTTTGTAAAGCAAACTTGTTTCATTCTGTCAAATTATACTTTGCCATGCCTTTTTTCTCCTACGGTGTATTAAAATTGACCACTAAATTAACGTTAATTGAACATGGAAACAAGCGTGCTACTAATTG
>SDVV010014485.1:0-14790 GCA_016164225.1 Gammarus roeselii | reverse complement strand
CACAACAGCCGCCTCATGATCACGCGTCACCCACGTCACAGCAGCGTCACAGGTCACACACCACCCCTGACACAACATGATCACGCGTCACCCACGTCACAGCAGCGTCACAGGTCACACACCACCCCTGACACAACAGCCGCCTCATGATCACGCGTCACCCACGTCACAGCAGCGTCACAGGTCACACACCACCCTTGACACCACAGCAGAGTCACAGGTCACACACCACCCTTGACACCACAGCAGCGTCACAGGCCACAAACCGCCCTTGACACCACAGCAGCGTCACAGGCCACACACCACCCCTGACACCACAGCAGCGTCACAGGTCACACACCGCCCCTAAAACCACAGCCGCCTCATGATCACGCGTCACCCACGCCACAGCAGCGTCACAAGTCACACACCACCCCTGACACCACAGCTGCGTCGCATGTTACACTGTGTTCCATATTTGAAGGGTTACTCTTCAAACTCAATCATCGGACCATCAAAGGTCATATGATAATCCAATTAAATACTCATTGAAGGATCCATTGCCCAGGAAGTTAAGCAGAAGATTCCTCATTATCGTATTCGTAAGTGAGGCGAGACCGCTAAAAGAAAGAGAGAATACAAAGCTCGGTCAATAGCATTAACAAACCATCAAAGGTCATATGATAATCCAATTAAATACTCATTGAAGGATCCATTGCCCAGGAAGTTAAGCAGAAGATTCCTCATTGTCGTATTCGTAAGTGAGGCGAGACCGCTAAAAGAAAGAGAGAATACAAAGCTCGGTCAATAGCATTAACAAACTAATGGAATGCGAGGGGGTGGTGGGGGTGTATTCCCTCTGAAGGTGGTAGATCCTATTTCTGCAATCTCACAGTAAGTCAACTTAGTGTAACGTGTCTGAGCGGATTTTTTTTTCAATTTCGAGTTGATAGCTGTGGAGATCAATACCAGTTTACTTATGATCCTGTCTGCACAAAACCTTCTGCATTGAAGGCGTGATTCAGGATTACAAATTAATCGTTTATTGTACTATCAATTTCATGTTCTGGAGTGACAGAGGCCAATTAGATCTCCAGTCCTTCAACATCACCGCCACTACCAAAGGTGTCAGCTCCAATTGCTTCTACGTTTTCGCCCAACCAAGCGAATTTCAAGGCAACCTCCGGTGGCAGCATCATCAATAGATTCGTATCCCAGTCCCCGGAGCCTTTCCCCACCCAATACCTTGTGTTCAATTAAAGATCCTGTTGGCCTCCTCCAATCACTCCTGCTCGGGTCTTGTGAAGCATCGACCACAGGATAGAGGCGGCGAAATTTCGCCTCAGGAAACCTTAGGAATTCGTCGTCCTGTAGAGATGGCGAAGACGACTCGGTCCAATTTGGTCTTGTCGGGTGCATACCGAGGATGCCTCGACACCTTCGCCTGTGGATCGTCGGCGGCGGAGCGGGGGTTTTGATAGGACGCGTGTATCGGAGGAATGGAAACCTCTTTGGCTAGGCCTGGTCTAGATTTGCCTCAAATCTCATCTTTCAGTTGAGTTGTGGAGAAGATACAAAGAGACAGAATTATAAACAATCTTGTTTCTTTTTCACGTATAAAAATATAACAACAAGTATGAGATCATCACTACTGACTGCTCGCTGCAGTTGCAACAACAAGAAGTAACTAAAGCGGAACTCTCTCGTATTTAAAAAAACAAATGTTTACTGAGAATATTTTGTAACCTTGATTAGAATTCTTTACGAGACTTTCATACTGGATCCATGTCGTATTTATCATATGCGCCCATTCAATCAGTAGTAGTCTTTAACTGATTTAGTTTCAACAAACAATAGGTGGGTCATGAAGTACAGCTAGGAACCACCAAAAATAGTCCTACGCAGACCATCCACATCCCAAACGTGATTCGATAACGGTGTTGCATTACCGTTTCTGTTCCCCGTTTGCTAAAGAGTTCATACGATGAATAAATGACTATGAATAAATAATTGACGTAATCTAACAAACATGAATAGGTTGAAAATTATTTTTCCAAAATTTCCGGAGAGCATTGTTTAACTTCATCCTTCTATATCGAACACATAAACGACTAGTTTATACACTTCATTTATTATAGCGTGTGGCTGATTACTCCAACTATTTACAGGATGAAGATCATTGTTGTACCCGACATCGAGCAATAAGTGTGACACCATTCAAAGGCCTACATATAAGCTGAACAGCTGCGATAGGTCCTTCAGTGAAATTTTACACTTCGAAACTTGTTTGTGGTTTACGACTGATGTTTAATTGTTTCTGCGAACACTAACTTGTGATGGAAATTATCTATCAGAAATAGAAACAAAGGCTGATAAAGTTATTTTGAAATGACGTTTCGGTCAGCTATTGCTTATAGCAATAAACTGTCAGTTAGAAACTGCTTTTATGATTAGAAATAAATTGTTCATCACATTTGAGTAGCACTCGTTATGCGGTAGAGTAAGAATGAACAATAAGTAGATTTTGGACTGACCCGATTGATAGAATCAAGGCTCTTTCACTTCTATGTATCTCTGCATCACGACACTAATTTGTGGTGATGGCATGTTTTTCGAAGTGTTGTCTGTCAATTTGTGTTGATGGCATGTTTTTCGAAGTGTTGTCTGTTAATTTGTGGTGATGGCATGTTTTTCGAAGTGTTGTCTGTTAATTTGTGGTGATGGCATGTTTTTCGAAGTGTTGTCTGTTAATTTGTGGTGATAGCATGTTTTTCGAAGTGTTGTCTGTTAATTTGTGGTGATGGCATGTTTTTTGAAGTGTTGTCTGTTAATTTGTGGTGATGGCATGTTTTTCGAAGTGTTGTCTGTTAATTTGTGGTGATGGCATGTTTTTCGAAGTGTTGTCTGTTAATTTGTGGTGATGGCATGTTTTTCGAAGTGTTGTCTGTTAATTTGTGGTGATGGCATGTTTTTCGAAGTGTTGTCTGTTAATTTGTGGTGATGGCATGTTTTTCGAAGTGTTGTCTGTTAATTTGTGGTGATGGCATGTTTTTCGAAGTGTTGTCTGTTAATTTGTGGTGATAGCATGTTTTTCGAAGTGTTGTCTGTTAATTTGTGGTGATGGCATGCTTTTTGAAGTATTGTCTGTTAATTTGTGGTGATGACATGTTTTTCGAAGTGTTGTCTGTTAATTTGTGGTGATAGCATGTTTTTCGAAGTGTTATCTGTTAATTTGTGGTGATAGCATGTTTTTCGAAGTCATTTTTTGATCATGTGCTATGTGAAAATTTGCTAGGGAAGCAAGTACCTATTTCACCAAAATTATTTTATACTATTGATTTGAAGACTGGATCCCCCCACTACCATCTGTGCATCGAAGCAAGTTGGTTCACCCCACTACCATCTACGTATCAAAGCAAGTTGGTTCACCCGACTACCATCTGCGTATCGAAGCAAGTTGGTTCACCCCACTACCATCTGCGTATCGAAGCAAGTTGGTTCACCCCACTACCATCTGCGAATCGAAGCAAGTTGGTTCACCAAATTACCATCTGCGTATCGAAGCAAGTTGGTTCGCCCCTCTACCATCTGCGTATCGAAGCGAGTTGGTTCACCCCACTACCATCTACGTATCGAAGCAAGTTGGTTCACCAAACTACCATCGGCGTATCGAAGCAAGTTGGTTCACCCTTCTACCATCTGCGTATCGAAGCAAGGAGAATTCCCGAAGTCGCGTAAAAGGAAGATTTATAACAGCTTCATTAATTGAACCATCAAATATACATTATAATCAGATTATTACATCGATATTCGACGACGTGTACTAAAAGGATCGATCTGTTATTTATAACATGTCTATGCGACAACCTTCGTTATGATTATTTGTTAACGTTTCAGCGTAAAGCTCCACCGAACCAAGGCGATGCTTCTGCTGTTCAACAAGCAATGCACTTGCGTGACTCTATCGCGTGATCACGTGATAAGGCGTCGAGGAAAATGCACCATGATAGCGTAAGCTCGACACTTGCATTGGACAAAGTGCCATGTCCAGTCACGTGACCCTTTGGCATGTTCTCGTAGACAGTTGTTTATTAAAATAGTTCAGACAGCTCATGCCTGTCACGCGAAGAGGCAGTAATAGAATATACCCTCACTCACATGACCCTCTTAGCTTGTGCATGTCGCGCAAAAGGAAGGTGTTTGCACTCACGTGACCCTCTTGTCTGTTCAAATAAGATGGAAGCTTTTCACTGTTAACAAGCACCTTCTGCCTACCTGTATCTTGGCGGCTTGGATGCGCTCACGAGACATTGCCCAATGACGCAAGACAGATACCGTTTGAATCAACCTGGAAGCACGTGCCGGCCACACGCCGTGGAGAAGGTCTTACGTGACCCTCTTGTCCAGCCTGACAAGAGGGTCACGCCAAAAGTAGGATGGGGCAATTGCGTGGCTAGTTTGTCAGTCGACGTAAGAGGGTATTCTTTGAATACACTCTGGCAGCTCGTGCCTGTCACGTGAAATGTAGGAAGTGTCATGTGCTATGGCCGTAGGTATTCAATAGCAGGACGGCCGCTCCCAAGAGTTATGGAGTCCAGGGGGTGACAGTGAAGGATGTTGTTCCCCTGCTGGGGACATTCACTGAAGAGGAGTCCCCGGCATTCACCTCGAAAAAATCCTGAAAACTCCCTCAAGAGGATCACTGCTGGATTGGTAGGAAGTCCTTCCATCAGCTACCTGTTCGGTTCAGGTTCAGTTACGAACGATGACGCGGTGATATACAAGGCTAGGAGGGTTATCCCTCGTGCTTTGGTCGGGTCATGAGAAGATCGATGAATAAATTGCCACTTCATCTAAAGGAATTTTGTGAGGCCCAGTTTGACTAATGCTTTGGGAGAGTATACAAGACAAGGGTGGTGGCTACACAACTAACACTGTGCTGCAAAGGAGAAAGTATCGGCGGTGGGAGGAGCTTAACATCTCTTCCTGACGTCATAGAAGGAGATGGTAGCACCCGGTCAACATTTATGCAGTTAACACACTTTACTAAAGAGCAGAGACATTGCAGAAAAGCAGATGTTAGAGTTGGAAAAAAACTCTTGCGGACGACACAGACGCAGCGGGAACGCTGAGCCCTCCCAGTGCAGCTACTTTTTGCGTGTCCTAGACCGCAGCAGCTGCTATGTCGAGGTGCTGTGTAATTTTTGTTTATAAATTTTGAATTGCAAATTTATAAAGAAAAAGCCGATATAACAGTTCCGAAGTTTGTATAGTACATACAAATCAGACAAAATGATGAATATCAATCTTCATATTCCTATCCATTGTATATAATTTCGGATAGAAGGGACTCATTACTTAAAAACCAACCCATCATTAGCACTCATGAGGAAATGGTACAGTGCGTTTTGCCTAGGATAATCATTTCGATCGCAATAGGAACGCCTAAGAAATACGGTCGTAGTATATAAATATTTGAAAATTTTAAGTGTGTTTCACATAAAATTGCACATTGAAGACTACTGGAAGATGGCTCTAATTAGCAGTAAGCCAATACGTTACGAGCTCTGCAACGTTTCATCAATGTTTCGTTTACAACTTATATAATCTGTATTTTCCCTGCGACTCCCATGCCTAGGCTCATCCGTTGGGGTATCTCATGGGAAAATGTGATCTTGATAGAGCCTGTGCCCGCCACACAACGGCCTATCATCTACATAAGCTATTCGGGTTTGTTTTCGGTACTGCGGCCAAGAAGAGCTGTCCCGCGTCTGATTTCCCGGGGGTTGTAGGTTCGCATCCATGCGTTTCCATGGAGACGGCAGCTCTCAGCATCCATCCCAAGCAAATGAGGCGGTTGAGACAGTTCTGACCAAGGGAGGAGTTGCAAATTAAGATGAAGATTAAGAGACAACCCAGTCCACAGTTTATAAGCGGTTACTGGTTGATCTACGGAGGCTATTCAACGGAAGTCGCTTATTGAAACCGGTATTCAGCATCAGTAGGAAAAATACGTTGTTTATAAAGCTATAAATTCATCACCCATGCAGTTATGTTGTAAGTATTTATGTATGTGAAGACATACAGCCTTCACTGCAAAGATAATAAAATCAAAAGTTCGAACGTAGCGTATTTAACCTATGTTGTAATTCCATTTAGAGGTTCACAATTTTTCGTTGTAATACAAAAATAAATCAAGGTGGAAAACGATAATGGGTCACTCGCCAATGACGTACTTGTGTTTTAACGCTACGAAACTACAATAGGCTTAGGCTGACTTGCGATGTCATCATCATGAATAAATTCATGTATTCGTTAATTGGACTTGAACTCGTGTGTCAGAATGTGTATGATACCAAGACACGATAGAACTGCACTGGTGTGTTTCTGTGCGAATTGATTGTTGTGGGATAGTCCGGTATAGCGAGACATGTATTCGACTCAATTCGACAGCTATGGATTTACGAACCAGAGGTTATTTTCTTTGCTGTAGTATCACTACTATTTCAAAATTGTGTTCCATAAGGGACCGAGGAGTGATGAAACATAATGCAACACATCCGATTTCATTTCGATTAAATAAATATTTTAATTAACATGTTTAGGCTTGTAATTTTAAATCTACATATATTTGCTCAACATATCTCAATACCGAATTAAAGAACCAAGGTTATTGAGTTTCTATTAAATCCGCCCAAGCCTGAAAATCAAAGTATGATACCACGGGATTCATTTATTCGTAATTCCTTCATATTGTCTCAGGTAACTGCACAGGTTTCATAAAATGTATATACAAGATATAATATGAAATAATTTTAAAATTATTCTTAGCACTGTTTGAACAGGCTGAAATATATCTTGTCCGGGCAGTTGAAAAGGCATCCTGTTGCTCGGATTCTAAAGTGGAATGGGCATTTAAGAATTGAATTAATTACATCTAGTGATGTAAGAACATCTTATCTTCACCTTAACAGCTTATTCCGTATGATTCGTAGTAGGACAACGGATTAATCTCATGAAATAAAATGAAAGGAAAATACAATTGCGTTTAGACTTCGAATGTTACTTTCAAATTTTTATTATTCTGTTGAATAAAGTGAAATAATTAATAAATATTCAGGGGCGTGTATTGAGCGGAGGGTCAACAGTTACACTGTAAATAATAAATTATGTTGTTTAACACCAAGAGGTATCATTGATAGCCTAATTTTCTAGAATCGAGACGAAATTTCACTTTCAATCCCCAGAGATTTGATACCAAATATATGCTAGGTTTATATTACTTCATATTTTATCTGCTCTGTATTCTATTTTATGATGACGTTCTATCTGTTCCTCTGTTATACAACTTAAAATAGTTAATGAAAATCACGGAATGATGATAATTTTAGAAGTGAATTAAGAGACATCGCTGCCCTAAAGTTATATATAGCAGCAATTCAGCTTTTATATCTTTAACCGTATTATTCAAGAACCATTTTGTTTCAATTGCTGTGTAGACCGTTATTTCCTCAAAGTTTCACATTTTGCTTGTTTGGTTTACTGTATGAAACAGTAGATCAAAAATCCTCAGTTTCCTTAGTCACTCCCATGGAGATTGCGCGGTAAATTTTGCATAACTGTAATGCTTGTTCACGTGACAAGCAATGCTGGTAGAACGGAAACAATTTATAGCTTTAAAATATTATTACCAGTGACGTGCCAGGAATAGTTAAAGAACAGTACCAATTACTTAACAGCAGACCAAATTGCTCACCATGATACGCGTACATGGAGGGGAGTCTAGAAAGTCTGCGGAGAATACACCGAACATTTAACTAACTTTAAGGACCTTTGCTCATGTCTAGGTGATACAGATAGGATTATATGAATTATTAAAGCTTCAGATAAAAAATAATTATAACGCCTTTCAAGGTGATCTCACTTCATGTGCATCATGAAATTAGGGCATTTACAACTTTATCAAAAATACCAGGATAATATCGTTCTCATAATAACTTGCGCAGCAATTTTAGATGCACCAATAAAAGAAAGAAAAAATCTAGCAAACGATGTTTTTCAAGGTAACTCAAGGCAACATACTAAACAACACATTTAAAAAAAAAATAGCATTACGGTGATTAACAATCCCTTCATTCATCAGTTGATAAACGACACTCTTCTGATCTGTATTGTGGATGTCAGGTCTTGACGACGATTATTTACTCCGCACGGATCGTAAGCGTTCAGTGAGTAACAGATTTTGCCAAGACAGATTTGCTAATACCCATGGTTCAGCAAGAAGAGCGGTCGGTGTAACGGGCATTAATGACATGTTGTCCCATCCGTCAAACGGCTTCCCTGAAACATTCTGCCATGCCAAGTCTAGTATTGGAGAAGCTCGCCATTCGGCATCATTAACCTCTCGATTCAATCCTGAAGTCGTTAACAGGTTTTTTCGAATTGTAAAGTTATTTTGAAACTGCTTGAAAAATAAATGAAATTATAGTCCAAATATCCCATGCACGAATTAACATTGTTTTTGTTTTCTCTTTCCTCTCCCCGAATATTTCGCTGGCGTCATTCTTAATGAGTAGGAGGGATATCCTGGTTTGCCTTTATAGACTAATCCGGTAACATTTTATAACACATTTGCATCGAAATCAATCACGGATATTTAATAAGAAGACCAACTGACGTCGTGTCATATGAACCTCCGTTATTGACACGAACACTCTGAATAGAGCGTTTCGAAGTCATTATTGACATAAACAGTCTGGATAGGGCCTTCCGCGGTCATTATTGAAAAGAACACTCTGGATAGAGCGTTCCGCAGTCGTTATTGGCAAGAACACTCTGGATAGAGCGTTCCGTAGTCGTTATTGACATGAACACTCCAGATAGAGCGTTCCGCAGTCGTTATTGGCAAGAACACTCCGGATAGAGTGCTCCGCAGTCGCCTTTCTCTGAGTCAACATTTTATCAAATGATAATTTCACATCGGATATTGATTTTCAACCACTTAGTTAATTCAATCGATTGATATTCTTTGGCATGGAGTTGGGTTGAAATTATTCTGAATTTCAATTGAGGGTGGTTGTAAGTTTCACAGAGCAAAAACACTCAAGCGCAACAGTTATTGGTTTGGGATTTTGTATTACCTGTTTTCATATTCTTGAGTTTCTTTTACTTGCTCACAATCAGGAGCAGCGTTTGTTGGCCAGTATCGTGACTGGACAGATCAGTCAGTTACACTGTAAGTTTCCCTGAGAGAAGGCACACACTGTCTGTCGCCTTGCCTATCAGATTTCTCACCAACTGAAAGAAGTCACACACTGTCTGTCGCCTTGCCCATCAGACTTCTCTTCAAGTTTTCCTGAGAGAAGGCACACACTGTCTGTCGCCTTGCCTATCAGACTTCTCTTCAAGTTTCTCTGAGAGAAGGCACACACTGTTTTGTCGCCTTGCCTATCAGACTCCTCTTCAAGTTTCCATGAGAGAAGGCACACAGTCTGTGGCCTTCCTTATCAGACTTCTCCCTCAGTTTCACCGCGAGAAGACACCTAGAGTCTGTAGGGACTGCGGCACGACCATGGCTCTGGTATTTGATATTGTGTCGCTAAAATGAGATAGCGAGAGGAACTTATACAGAACATGGACACCTTAAGACATTAAATTGATAAATTTATCTCGTTATTTCAGCTGATGAAAGAAAAAACAGTTTAGAGATTCCTTCTGTCGCACTACGATGACGACCTCAATCTTGGTGGGTAGACCCAAGATTGTCGTTCAGCTGAGGTTATCGTTTGTTTTGAGGTGCTTTACGGTAATTAGCACAAGATTGCTTGTTTTCAAGTTGAGTTTCCCATCCGTCAATTACTTACGTCTCCTTGACACTACATTCATATTATCTTGTAAGCCAACCTGAGCCGTAAGACAATCGTTAAATGTGCCCTTCCATATTGCAATGTTGATACCGTCATACCTCGATTTGAGATTGCGTGCAAGGTACTCGGTTAAGAAGTAGAGGGTGAGTAGGCAGCACTCATACAGTCATTGCGTGCATTACGTGCAAGTAGAGGGTGAGTAGGCGGCACTCATACAGTCATTGCATGTAAGGTACTCGGTTAAGAAGTAAAGGGTAAGTAGGAAGCATTCATACGGTCATTGCATGCAAGGAACTCGGTTAATAAGTAGAGTGAGTAGGCAACACTCATACAGTCATTGCGTGCAAGGTACTCGGTTAAGAAGTAAAGAGTGAGTAGGCAGCACTCATACAGTCATTGCGTGCAAGGTACTCGGTTAAGGAGTAGAGGGTGAGTAGGCAGCACTCATACAGTCATTGCATGCAAGGTATTCGGTTAAGAAGTAAAGGGTGAGTAGGCAGCACTCATACAGTCATTGCATGCAAGGTACTCGGTGAGGAAGTAAAGGGTGAGTAGGCAGCACTAATACAGTCATTGCGTGCAAGGTACTCGGTTAAGAAGTGAAGGGTGAGTAGGCAGCACTCATACAGCCATTGCGTGCAAGGTACTCGGTTAAGAAGTAAAGGGTGAGTAGGCAGCACTCCAAGATTGTCATCGGTAATTTTAGATATAAAAAAATTGTGTTTAGGTGATTACGTTTCATCTGATTTTTTTTTTTCGTTTTCGATAGAATTCACAGGTTTCCAACATCTTATCTTTATTTAATTAACAACTGAAGTTCAAGCGCGTTCTCTTCTCCTCGGTCTGATGAGAAGGTAAATTCTAAAATTGGATGGACCTAAAAGAAAAACCATATCAAAATATATATTAATATAAAAACATCAATCTATAACAGGGCCAGGATCCGGGCTTTTCACCAACGCATGGCAACAGTTACATTTATTGATGACAGTGTCAACAATAAAATACCGTTCGATATGAACCATCTTTTCAGATAGAAGCACATTCTGCACGCCCTCACTCGGTTTGTGTAATCTTTATCCCCTCTTATTTATTGCTTTATCTAGACTGTAAAGCAATTCTTTACTCTCAGCCGCAGTTGGTCCAGCTTGTGTTACGTCTTCTCGAATACACATAGTGCCATATGCCCAATTGGCTGCACCGCTCTTAAAAATGCACTGCAATACTAGTTCCTATTGCATCATAAATATGGAGCTAAATTTGTTATAGTCTAAACTTTGGTTATCAACATCACGTTTCATACTACGTTGATAGTAATCAAAAATCACCCTATTCCAATATCAACGCTAATTTTGTGTTGAATCATTACATCTACTCAGCTTTGGTAGAGTCGGCCCTACTCTCACAAGTGCATATGCAGCAAAGAAAGTAGCAGCTCCGGACTGACCTTGGAGACCCTGTTTCCTCTCCTCCTGCTATCCAAACTTGGTAGGAATGTATTGGTAGCTAGCACTTTCACTTTGCTGCCCGTCAAAGTAGGTAACTGGAACGATAGGTTTATTTTTTGTTTAATCACTGCATTCACTAATGATGCGGAGCAACAAAGACTTCGTTGCAGAAGAAGAAAATCTTTACACGACCAAAAAATGCCCTTGAAAATAAGTGGGCTTGGAAAAAATCAGTCACCATAATTTGATGCTCTCGAATCACTGTTTTTATGAATATATAATAACATGAACTATTGCATCCACCACAAAAGAGCAACAGTAATGGTAACAGTTAGGCGTCACGTTCAACAGAAAACTTCTTCTGCACTGGCTTAAACTAACGAAAAATCTGTCTTATTGTCTAGGCTGGCACACAAGTTTCCACCTTAAACGGACAAGTTTGCGAGAACATTTACCAAATCAAGGCCAGCACAATGTTTCATAGTAGCAATAGCCTGTCTTCTTTGCCTGCCACGGAGCAAGGATTTGCTTCAACACAGGAAATAGTCATGATTTCTAATTTGAACGTGAAAATTGCTACGTAATCCCCGTAGAGTTTCGGATCAATACCGTCACTGCTGACTCTCGTGCGGAAACTGAGCTGCGTGCAGCCGGCTGGCCTTGGGGCGCACTGCTGCCGGAGGTACGACAACTGCGCCTGATCAATAGACTCGCGTTACTACTACACGCCACCGATTCACAAACCACTAACCTTTTAGAACCTCTAAATGTGTAGAAGACACTCGACGAGTATATTGACTTTGTATTTGATGAAAGTTAAACAATGATTACCTGGCTTAGTGATAGATTTGTGATTTTTATCTGAGTGGTGCAACCTTCTCAGCAGCCTCGAGTATGAAGGGTTGTTTCAACATTGGGGAAAAACTTCGACTGCTCGAATGGAAAGGGGAGGGTGTAGTACTTGTCCTATTTTACCTTTCGTTTTTGATTATCCAAACAAGGTAATCTTTATCAAGGTCTTTCTTCATTAGCATTGCAATAATGAAGTAGTTTCCTCCTTAATTCATTGCACTGATGCGATAGAAAAAATCCTATTTTCTTGTTAGAGAGATACATTTTTTTGAGGAAATTGCACAGCTGCCCTAAGAGCAGGATGGGTACTTTTTGGATGACCTAGTTCAGGAATACCGCTCCACTGCTGCCGGTACTCCTGCTGCGGCTGCAGCTGCCGCTGCTGTTAACGATGTTGACACGGTAAGTGGGAACCAACATGGCTGCATTTTAATCCCCGCGCTGTAGAAACCATAGAGAGGATGAAGATAAAATTAACGATGGAGTATAGATGATCTGGTATAACTTCCCCTACATCGGAAGGGTTATTTACAAATAAAGATTAACATGACTTTGGAACAATGAAGAGGTTGTTCTTATATCTAGGACTTATATGACCTTAGGAAAATGAATGGGTTCATTGTCAACTGTTCCAACAACATGACCTTCGGAACACTACAGGGGTAATTGAAATATAAAGAACTATTATGACCTTCGATTACAAAAGGGGTCATTGAACACAATTCTGATAATATGTTATTGGGAGCCCAATTGGAGTCGTTGACATATGCAGGACAACAATGACCCTCGAAACACACAATAGTGTCATTGACGAATTTACGGCTGCTATGACCTTTGAAACCTTGGACGGGTCATTGACATATGTAGGAAAAACATGACATTCGATGCACTACAGGGGTCATTGACAGCTGTTGAGTGATAATGTCTTCGAATCACTAATGGAGTCATTAACAGCTGTTGAGTGATATCATCTCCGGAACACTAATGGGGTCATTAACAGCTGTTGAGTGATATGATCTTCGGAACACTAATGGGGTAATTGACAGCTGTTGAGTGATGTGATCAACGGAACACTAATGGAGTCATTGACAGCTGTTGAGCGATATGATCTTCGGAACACTAATGGGGTCATTGACAGCTGTTGAGTGATATGATCTTCGGAACACTAATGGGGTCATTGACAGCTGTTGAGTGATATGATATTCGGAACACCATTGGGTTCGTTGACAGCTGTTGAGTGATATGATATTCGGAACACCAATGGGATCATTGACAGTTGTTCGGATAATGTGACCTTTCGAACGCGAAGGAGTAATTGAAAAATGCACGGATAATATGACCCACCGAACTTTAAAAGGAGTCATGTACAAATTTTGGGTCAATGTAATCTTCCTAAAACTAAGTGTTCATTAAAAATGTATGAATAAAATGACCTTCCGGACACTGCAACTGTTAGACTGTAATAACCATCTTTATTTTCTAACATGAAACCCATTTTTATCACATCTGCATACCATTTTTATAGTGCAATTGCCAATGAACTGATCATAATATAAACCTGAGCACATGTTAAGTAAGATTACGGACAAAGTTGATACACAGAAACAAATGTGGGCCTGGAGAAGGAGAAAGGCTCAAAGGTAACCTAACTAGTCCTAAACCTGTACCTCATAAAATAGTACATCTAATGAAGTTATCGAAAGCACTACCCAATTAGAGAAAAACTAAAAGATTGATAATGTGATACATAATGAATTTGATATGAAATAGTTATAGCAGACAGAATTACTATTGTGAATAAAAATGCTACTTGGATTTGTATTTAAATCAGCAGCTACATTGGGCACCATACATACACACTCGTTACGTTATAGGAGTACAACTGCTACTGCTAAGCAGAGTTTAACGAAGATTATTATAGGAGTATAGGAGTATAGGAGTAAAACTGCTACTGCTAAGCAGAGTTTAACGAAGATTATTATAGGAGTATAGGAGTATAGGAGTACAACTACTACTACTAAGCAGAGTTTAACTAAGATTATTATAGGACTATAGGAGTATAGGAGTACAACTGCTACTGCTAAGCAGAGTTTAACGATGATATTATAGGAGTATAGGAGTATAGGAGTACAACTGCTACTGCTAAGCAGAGTTTAACGAAGATTATTCGTTCACGAGAATAGACGAACTGAGACTGTTATCTTGTACCGGAGGAAACCTGTCTCGTGATACATCGCTATTATGCTAAAAAAGCAGGAGAGAGAAATGCACATGATCTCAATTGTATGGGGAGTGCTTCACTCCATATACTTTTGAAGTTAATGGGACTACCCGTTAAACTGGATCCAAGGAGACTTGGCACTGCGCTTCACTTTAATAATTAAAAGTTTTCAAAGCATTCGTTTTTAGGAGGCTGCTTGTCGAGCAGGCACGACAACTCCCGAATCTACAAGCTCGATAGGTCGGCTGAACTGTTTCATGATCGATGCGAAGAATGGCATTCTACTGAGCACAGACCATATAGGTGGTTCTTTGATATCCATTCAATACAGGAAAAGTACGTAAACGACCTACGTATGTAAATCTAAAAATTACACACAAATATGTTCCAATGTGTAAAACAAAAATACTTGATATATTCAAAT
>SDVV010014484.1:0-14790 GCA_016164225.1 Gammarus roeselii | reverse complement strand
TTTTTTTTTCAAGTGTCAATTTGAACCAGCTATTTGATGTCGGCCAAAATCAAATCCTTGCCACCAACACAAAAAGTTCCATGTAAATGACATATAATTGTAGCAAGAGTTTTGATTATGTCTTTAAAATTCTGGATGTGTTCTTTGCTATGACATATATTTTACGGTAAATTTTACATGTTTTTCACACAAATAATCACCGAATAAAAAATGTATAATAATACTAAAAATAATCGACAGTAGTCGAATTGTAATATCTCTATAAATACGAAACATTGTGATACCACAATATGTGACGTATCATGCCGTATTAAGTTTCGAAACGTATCATGCATTTACACGAAAAAATTACTTACCCTTTCGCTAACTTATTTTTAATTTATTTGAATAAGAACGGACAATTTATATCTAGACGCCTCACGAGAATTTTCGCGTAGATGAACTTCTGCCGCTGACCTTACGCAATTAATCAAATGGTTGATGAGGATTTTAAATTTCAATACAGTATAGAAAACAATTTAACGATAGTAGATGATTGCTTAACTCTAGTTCAGCGTGATGTCAAGCAGCCCAATCAGTTTATCCGATACCCAAATGGGATATAAACGGTAAGATTTATATACACTTCTGTTTCAATCACGTTGATTGCTTGTTTATACGGTTCCACAAAATGTATGAATATCGAAAAAGAGAGATGTGAGACTTTTTTGCTAGGATCATGATCCACAATCCAGTAAGCAAGAAGCTGTTGTAGCATTCGAAAGTGACGGTTGCATTAAATCCAATGAAATCGGATGAGGAGGAACCCTAACGATCCACTTATCTCAGCGCTCGTACGTGCGTTAATTTGTAGGCGTACCTTGGCCGTTCGGGTCTTCTGACAGAGCTCTTACGTTGTTTGTGAACGTTCCTCAGCTATTCGGGTCTTCTCCCAGAGCTCTAACGTGTGTTTGTTTGTGAGCGTTCCTCGGCCATTCGGGTCTTCTCCCAGAGCTCGTACGTGTATATGTTCACAACTATTGGTTTTGCATGTGTTTAACAATTCAACGTTGGTTGTTTGAATTGACGCCAACTATTCAATATATTTTGTAAATACCACTCATACAAGATTGACACGGTCTGTGCATCTCTGAAAATAAGTATTTGAATCTGCCAAGCGGCGGGGTGAATACAAGTCTTTTTGTACATAATTTGCCACAATCGTGATATACAAACATGTTAATTTTCCACTGTAATTCAGGAATGATGGTAAAACCTGCATTGCCCAACTTCGTCCGTTCGTCAGCATTTATGATATTATAACAGTATTTTGAAACATACATATTGTGTTTTCGTTTTCGTTCAATAATTATTTGGTTATGTGAGTGATGTAAATATAGTAAAACTTGTTTGGGTACATGATTTATCCCTGATAAAACAATCGAATCCGGAAAAATTACCCCTACGATGCTTATTTCCATGATGTCAATGAATTAAAAATTGATGAACTCATTTAATTTTTTTAATTGTTTTCAATGTTATCGTTCACAAGTTCGCCCATAGTAATCAGCAGTTCCTTTGCGAGATAATCATGTGACTGTCGGGTCAAACCGGTTTATCTCACTCGACGAATTCAACTACTTGAAAAGAAATCCTCACCAGTAACAAAAAATGAATATCATCAGACGGCATATCGACATTTGATTTGCAGTGACTTTCAGTGACCTGGAGAACATGACCTATTTTTGATAGAGGTGACCTGAAGTGGCGACTATAAAATATTTAAAGTTCAATAAAAGAAGTATTTGCCTCGACATCGCGACTAAAGTTAACATCGAACTGCAATGCAACGGAGCCAATTTAACTGAAGCGAAGGTTCAAAGCGAGAAGATGCCTCAAGGAATCGATGACATTTGGGGCACATGGAAACTGTCGCAGGATAAGGCAATACCGGAATAATTTTTTTGCTCCGTCGGAGTTGCCCTCAATACGATGATGCATCTTTCATGTTTGAACCTTTCACAGCGTTTATTGGCGTCCGTGCAATCATGTTTGAAAATGTCAGTGTTTATTAGCGCTCGTGCAAGCATGTTTGAACCTGTCACAGCGCTTATTGGCGTCCGTGCAAGCATGTTTGAACCTGTCACATCTCTTATTGGCGTCCGTGCAAGCATGTTCGAAACTGTCACAGCTCACACATTGGTGTCCGTGCAAGCATGTTTGAACATATCACAGCGCTTATTGGCATCCGTGCAAGCACGTTTGAACATGCCAGAGAGCTTATTGGTGTCCGTGCAAGCATATTTGAACATGTCACAGCGCTTACTGGCATCTGTGCAAGCACGTTTAAACATGCCGCAGCGCTTATTGGCGTCCTTGCAAGCATGATTGAACTTGTCGCAGCGCTTATTGGCGTCCGTGCAAGGACACAGGGATGATCGAAGGGCCTTCATGCACTTATAGTCACTCTGATGATAAGCAATAACGCAAAACAAAGAACAGCGGTTATAAATAATCCTCTGTGAATTCTTCCTTCTCATACAAATTGATATTCAATTTGGAATACAATGTATTTGAGTGAAGTGGAGGTATAGTTCTCATACAGATGCATTCACACATTTTTTTAAAAGGGAAAATGGTCTTTACGTTCCTGTGAAATATTTAGATACATGTAACATTGCCTACAGTAGACCTATTGTATCGGAAATTCTTGCACAACTCTATACGTGATGAAATTGGCCGTGATGTCGATTGAGAAACGTTTCCTAACGACTTTGTATCCATTATTCCTAGTCACTACGTTCGTATCTAGAGTGAAAAGGCTCGCTCAGTCGACGTTTTCTTTACCCTTCATAAACCTCCACAATTCAATCATGTCGCCTCTGACTCTAACTTTCTCTAGCGAATAAAGATAAAGTTCACGTAGCCAGTCTTCATACGATTTATTCCGTAGTGAATGGATGAGTTTGGTAGCTCTAAGTAGCTCTGAGTTGAACCTTTCCCAATGAACTAGGATACGGAGACTAAAATTGAACGGAACAAATGCATTGTATAACTTGACCATACTGTCTTTGTTTCTGTACTAGATAGTGCGGGATATCATACTTAGCATTTTGTTGCCTATTTTGGCGGCATCGTAACATTGCTTGCTACTTTTTGAGTCGTTTCTAATGATGACACCTAAATTTATCGCTTCGGTGACAAAAAGGAGTTTCTTTCTGGACCATGAATATTCGTGTTTGAGGTTATGCGAGCCTATGTGCATAACTTTACATTTGTCTACATTAAATTTCATTGGTCACTTTTCTGACCAAATCAACAATTTTGTTCAAGTCTAGTTGTAACTGCTGACACTCGAGTTCAGTTTGTACTATTCCTCCTATCTTAGTGTCGCCTGCAAACTTGCTAATGTTTGAATGTACGTTGTTATCGAGGTCGTTAATGAATATTGTAAAGGGAACTGGACCTAAACCTGATCCTTGAGGCACGCCGCTTGTGACATTACCCCAGAGGAGGAAGCTCCGCTAAGTACAACTCGCTGCCATCTGTCGGTGAGCCAGCATTTTATCCAGTTCTTAAGCTCGCCTCTAACACCGATGCTGTGCAATTTAGTAACTAGGCACTTGTGAGGGACTATATCAAATGCCTTGTGAAAGTCAAGGTAAGTGATATCGATTGGAGATTTTGTGTCGTGGATTTCTGTTATATTCTTGAAAAAATGTAGCAGGTTCGTAGGACAGGAACAGTTGTGTCTCATGCCTTGCGGAGAGTCGTCAATAAGTTTGTTTGATTCGATTTTTTTTGTCATTTTATCAGTTTTCGAACTTTCCATCAATTTGCCAATATCTGAGGTGAGACTAATTGGACGGTAATTGACGGGACTATTTTTTTTTAATTGGGGTATCATTGGCTTCTTTCCATTCAGAGAGGCAGGTGTCATTTGTAAGAGATTGGGTGAAAATGTTTGATAAATGTTCGTCGATTTCGTTTATAATCTCTTTCAGAATTCTGGGATGAACTTGGTCTGGATCTGGAGATTTTGTAACTTTCAGTATATCTATATATTTAAAAACTTCGACGTGTGACAAGTTCACTGTGCTGAGGGCTTTAATTCGTCTTTCTGCAATGAAATCCTCAGTTTTGAGATTATCCTGATTCTTTGACGTAAAAAATGAAAACAAGTATTCATTAAGTAGGACACTCATTATGTTGTTGTTCGTTTATAGTAACTGTTCAGCAACATCGTTCTTGAGAGGACCGTTTACAGATCTTTTTTTTTTTTACTCGAAATATAACTAATAAATTGTTTTAGATAAGTTGTGGCATTGACGGCAATTTCATTTTCATAATCCTTCTTCCTACGTTTCTGTACTCTCTTTAGATCTCTTTTTGCTAAGTCCTCATGAGTATGTTTATGTTTTATCGAGTGCTTGCTTTCTTTCGTGACTGAAGACGCTGCAATACTTCTTTCCAGTACTTAGGCTGATTGGCTACTGTTCCCCTGTTTTTGCGTGAGATATGCTCATATTCGATATTTATAAGTACAGTCAAGAAATTGTTAAGCGATTGATTGACATCTTGTCCGAGGCTCATATCTGCTGACGCAATTCACTCGCATGAACCATCAAAATTAACCAATCTAAAGTTAAAGACTTTTTCGCAGTTCGTTGACGTTTTCAAATCGAGATCTATCAAAAACATTATAGTGTTGTGGACGCTGGTTCCGAGTGGTTCGATAACTTCGACGTTCGTGACATGAGAGTCGCTTGCACAAAATAGGAGAACAAGAATATTGCTACCTCTTGTAGGTGTCTTCATCATTTGGGTCATGAACTTATCGTCTTCAAAATCAATCAGACGTTAGCCGGTGGCAGTACATTGGTTAGTTTCCTAATCAAGGTCTGGGATATTGAAGTCTCCAAGCACAATACTGTGTTGTGTGACATCGATGAGGGTGTTGTAAATGTCGATGTCATCTGCAACCTTGATTTTTGGGGGTTGATAGACGAGGGTGATTCGACATTTTATATGTTTACCAACTACTTGGATCGATACTATGTCGTGTCTGCTGTTAGGAATAGTGACTTCTAATATTTTCAGAGTGTTTTTCACTAGAAATAGCTCTTCCGCTATCTCGGCCTTGTCTATCTTTGTGAAATAGTGAGTAACCGGGGAGAGCATATTCGCCTTAAAAATTTCATCCACGATTCTGTGATTGCTATTATGTCGATACATTTATTCATAACAAGGATATCTAGTTCGTCGATTTGGTCTCGGAGACTTCTAGCGTTCACATAGTAATATTTGAGAGAACCGTTAGTCAACAACAGTCCGAGAGTCGTTTGTCACATTAACTTGATTTTCTTGAATTAATCTTCTTCTACTATGAGGCTTTGTATCGGAACCAAGACTGATGACGGAAACTCTTTTGCAAGGACCTGCGGTGATGTTTTGATGGGCTCTTGTATTTGTTGTGTGTCTAGTGTTGAAACGTATGGAGGCCGTTGGGTCATCTCGTAGAGTACTGCTGGCGGAGTTGAGGGTATGATATCGAGTACTTTTTTTGACTTATTTACGGTGACAATACCAGCGCCTATGTCTTTATGCATGTATCCTATGACATCAAGTCCATGCGTGTTTATGAGAGCCTTGTTGGTGATTTTATTAAAGTGATAGTACGTTGGGTCAATGATCATTTCCCAATGATCAGCTTTGGTTCGGATGGGGCAAGATGCCGGTGACGTGTATGCTCTCGTGTGAACCTTTGACATTTTTTATCAAGGCTTTGTACCTTTCCTAGGTCGATTCTGTCTTTGACACGTCTCTAGCTCCGACTTTGATTATAATTCGTTTAGAAGAAGGTATCTTTTTTATTACTATTATGACCTCAATTTCGTCGATTTTCAAATCTGTTTTGCCGAGTATTTTCAGGTAAATTCTCCCTTTTCGCTGATTTGATTTGAGGGAAATGACATTGTAATCATCAATCATTAAAATTCCCTCTGTATTCTGAGAGTCCATTTCATCGGGCAAAACGCCAAAACGGTTACGTATATCGGGTCGGATGTGGTGAGATAGTGGCCGAGCATGTGGTGCAATGTCACAGTGTTATTGCCTCTTGCTTACTACCGTACTGTACGATGCCTCGCTATCTTTGAATGAATTTTTCAGTCGATTTAGTGCTGTTAATGGTCTCTTCGTCTAGAGCTGTAAGCTTCTTGGCCAATTCCGAGTCTAAGTGCATTTGAAGTTGTTTCACTTGATTTAGTGTGGCCTCAGCAGTTTCTTTGAATTTTGCTAGTTTGTTGTTCAACAGATCTTTGGATTCGTAGAATTGTTTCAACCTGTTTTCCAATTTTTATTCAATAGCAAGCCGCTGAGTATCCGTGTTGATTGTCGTTGTGTTGGACATGTCATTGAAGGCATGACTGAATTCTGCTTTCAGTTGTTTCACTTCCTCTGCTTGTTGTTTATTTTCTTCTGCTTGTTGTTCAATATCCTCACCTGTTGACATAGTTTGCAGCGCTCTGCCTTGCATTTCCCATATGACGGACTGTTGCGCAATTTTCTGGCAGAGTTAGAAGAACTATCGCAAACCGTTAGTTAGGGGGCGTGCGAGATGTGGAAAATGACTCAGTCTAGCTTAGCCTTAACCATCATAGACTGGTAGAGAATTTACCGGAGGGAAAATAGACCAACAAAACGGCCTACGAAATGGAGGCACATTAGTTAGGGGGCGTGCGAGATGTGGAAAATGCCACAATCTAGCTTAGCCTTAACCATCATAGAGTGGTAAAGTATTTACCGGTGGGAAAATAACGGCCCACGAAATGGAGGCACAAAGACTGGAAGGCATGGGTATGGTCGTCTCCTAACGACTCCCCTTCGCCAACACATATTACAATAAATAATAAATATATTCTAATCCGAATCTAATTTTGAATTTCAATAAACTTGTTATTTGATCCATCCATTGGAATGTCAGTTGTGGGGGGGGAATTTCTGCCTCAACGGGGCATCCTTTTCTTTCATCACCCAAATAAATACAAGCCTCAAAGACCTGGTGTTAATTGGCGGTAAACCCCAACAACAAAACTTGACCCGTATGGTGTTGCCACTCTCGAACTTCCCCCATTAAGCTACATGGCGACTTGGTACAGCTGAAGTAGTGTTTCAAAAGAGTAGAAAGATCATACGTAACCTGAACACTGAACAATATTTAATAGCCACACATTTGGAAGGTTAACTGGTTTTCTAATGTGCATACAAATTTTGCGGGACTGATTAGTTTTTTTTTGCGTCTTCGAGATTGTAATCATGAAACTTGCCATGAACTCAATATTCATTTTGAAAATTCGTTTTACCTGTCGAAGTTGATCACTTCTTAATTTTGAACTATCAATCTCTCAAATACATTATTTATTCATAGATTTCAGACCCAATTCTAATAAAATTTTAATTTTTCAAAATATTTAAATACGATAAAGCCTTTAGAGAGACATTATTTGAATACCAATTGCGATTATCCCTCAATTGGGCAGTCCGAATGAGTTACCTTATATATGCTTGAGGTCGCATTATAAATGTTATTTAGCGATTGGACTCATCGATTGAGTTGGAATTTAATTCACAATTTTGAGTAATTGTAACAAATAAAGCTGAATGGATGCCAAAAACTTGCCAACGCTTACCCAGGCGCAATTTGTTGTGACTTTAAATGCTCATTTTGAGTGAATTTAAATTTTAATATATAAACAAAATTCTGCTCGCACTGGATTCATTGAATTTAAGTGGACGTTTCCGTGTTCATGAAATATTATTGTTGTTCGTCGAAGTGTTTGCATTCAATAGTATGATATAAAATAACGACTCATCTCCTACTCATCCGAGATTCAGTTACCGCCATTACAGCTTATGCCGGAAAAAAAAAACACCCTGCGAGAAACAGGCACAAACAAAGTCTTCAAAAGTTTCATACAATTTTGTTGGTGTTGTCGGTTTGTGAAACTACTCCAGCAAATTTTACAGTCCACTTTCTTCTAAATAATTTCTATATACTAAATGAAACTGGAAATTGTTTGATGTTGCATCATGTCATTATGTCATCATTTTTTCTCCAGGTTGCTTGGTTAGACACGTTGATCTATACAAATATAACGAATTGCTTCAGCACAATTTAGGATGCATCAAAATCCACATAAACGAGCTCAACATGATAACGCGATATCCCTGTAATCCACATGAATTATGTATATGAATATGAGAGCATGACTGCGTCCTGTTAAGACCTTTTTGTTCATAGTACCGCTCATAATTCTCAGTCATTCAGTACTGCGTCCGCTAAGTTCTTTTTGTTTATAGTACTGCTCAAACTTCCCAGTCATTTAGTACTGCGTCCTGCTGAGTTCTTTTTGTTTATAGTACCGCTCAAAATTCCCAGTCTTTCAGTACAGCGTCCTGCTAAGTTCTTTTTGTTTATAGTACCGCTCAAACTTCCCAGTCAGTCAGTACTGCGTCCTGCTGAGCCATCTTCGTTTTCAGTACCGCTCAAACTTCCCAGTTATTCAGCAGTCAATTAAATTATTTAAATCAATCAATGCCTTCCTCCACGTGACAACAAATGTTCAACCAAGAATTATGTATCGGGAAAACAAATCCGTCGAATTTAGTTCACAAGTTACAAAATCATCATATGATGCATCACAAAATCTGTTGATGTGTTTCCATAAAGAGCATCTTTTCATTTATTACCAAATGTCTCACTACCCTTCGCCACCTCTTCGACCATTTTTTGAATCATCACCTCTATATTTTCACTCATGACTGATTCACAACGGGGCCCGACAACTTTCCAATTTCCTCATTAACACTCAACGATCACAAAAAAATTGTTTATTTTATGGGTAATCATTTAGTATTTTGGATAATAAACGGGAAATAGGTCGGAGATCTGTGTTACATTTCACAGGGTTGCAGAATGTTCAATGCTTTAAAGACCAATCCAGAATTCTACATGAATATTGATTCACACTTCTGTTAGTAAAGATCTATGTTGAAGCGGGCGGGAGACCATGTGCAGGGTTAACTGTCACGCGGGCGGGAGACCATGTGCACTGTTAACTGTCGAGCGGGCGGGAGACCATGTGCAGGGTTAACTGTCGCACGGGCGGGAGACCATGTGCACTGTTAACTGTCGCGATGGCGGGAGACCATGCGCAGGGTTAACTGTCGCGCGGGCGGGAGACCGTGTGCATGGTTAACTGTCGCGCGGACGGGAGACCGTGTGCAGGGTTAACTGTCGCGCGGGCGGGAGACCATGAGCAGGGTTAATTGTCGCGCGGGCGGGAGACCATGTGCAGGGTTAACTGTCACGCGGGCGTGAGACCATGTGCAGGGTTAACTGTCGCGCGGGCGGGAGACCATGAACAGGGTTAATTGTCGCGCGGGTGGGAGACCATGTGCAGGGTTAACTGTCACGCAGGCGGGAGACCATGTGCACTGTTTACTGTCGCGCGGGCGGGAGACCATGTGCAGGACTGTCACGCGGGCGGGATACCATGTGCAGGGTTAACTGTCGCGCGGGCGGGAGACCATGTGCAGGGTTAACTGTCGCGCGGGCGGGAAACCGTGTGCAGGGTTAACTGTCGCGTGGGCAGGAGACCATGTGCAGGGTTAACTGTCGTGGGTCGGTTTTAAATCAGCGGACCAATCACAGACCACTTATGCTGGTTTGTCGGTAGCACTTGCATGTCGTACCTTACAGACCGATCACTGTCGGTTTGCTCATGCTGCGGTCGATAAGAATTATGACGTGTTGATCAGTTCCATTGTTAATCTGGGGATTTTACCCTTCAATTTTGTAAATGAAAAATATTCACAAGTAACGCTTCTTACCCTTTTATTTTGTAAATGAAAAATATTCACAAGTAAAAATATTCACTTGTAGGCGGACCAACTTTGACATGGATTTATTACATTATATGTGGTTCAAACTCTTTGAATACTTTGTTCAAAATATGTATTACAACATATTTAGTATTTATAATTTTGTCCATAAGCAACACAATAATCTGATCGCAAGCGAGTAGAAAAAGCTTCATAATAATTGGATGTCGGGTATTTAAATGTTGACAGAATGGTATTCTATGAATGTTTTATTCGCTGATACCATCCTTAACGCACAAGCTACTGCGTACGGTTCAGTTTTGGAGCAAATATCATCCCTCTCATGTCATTGGATGGGCCTTTTGGTACCAGACAATTTACTCAAGAATATGGATAGAAGGATTGGGATGGGAGGAAGGCGAGTTGAGGCAAACATTGGCTGATCATTTTTTTAAATGGGATGGAAGGTTTGGGATGCCTGGGAGGCAAATTAAGGGCACACATTAGCTGATCATTGTCTTAAATTGGATAGAGGTTTGGAAGAAGAGGAAGGCAAGTTAAGAGCAGACATTGGTTGATCATTGTCCTAAATGGGATAGTAGGTTTTATATGGGAGGATGGCATGTTAAAGGCACACATTGGTTGATCATTGTCTTAAATGGGATGGAAGGTTTAAGATGAGAGGAAGGCAAGTTAAGGGCACACATTGACTGATCATTGTCTTAATAAACGGCAGTTGACAGCTACCCTAGGGATGGTTGGAAGGCAAGTTAAGGGCACACATTGGCTGATCATTCTCCAAATAAAGGACAGTTGCCGGCTACACTAGGAATGATTGGAAGGTAAGTTAAGGGCAGACATTGGCTCATCATTGTCTTAGTAAAGGACAGTTGCCTGCAACCGTAGGAATGGGTGGAAGGCAAGCAGGTAGGTAGCAAACAAGGCAGAGGAAAGATTGTTTGGAGAAGTATAATATCTTTAATTTTAAAATTTTTTACGTTCGTAGATCATTCAGGTAATGAGGTATAATTTTCAAAGTCAACCTTCGTTGGGACGCCTTTCCATCACTATACACAAGACGAACTATTTCATCCACACTCCGAAGTGCGTCTCGTCTCTGGAGAAGTTTTGCTCGTGTTCGTTGGTTCTTGCTATCATCTAAGACTCCAAAATTACAGTAATAGTGCGAATTACGCTTGGTTTGATCGTTTGTGTTGTTCATTCGTAGTATCTCCACAAGAATTGCGCTACTTGTTGAGTACACAATAAATGCGAAACTTGTAGCATCCACAAGAAATGCGCTACTTGCAGCGTCCACAATAAATGCGCCACTTGTAGCATCCACAAGAAAGGCACTACGTGTAGCATCTACAAGTAATGCGCCACTTGTAGCATCCACATGAAACTCGCTACTTGTAGCATCCGCTAGGAATGCGCTATTTGTAGCATCTACAAGAAATGCGCTGCTTGTAGCATTTACAAGAAACGCGACACTTTTAGCACCCACAAGAAATGCGCTGCTTGCAGTATTCACAAGAAATGCGCTACTTGTAGCACACTCCAGAAAGGCGCTTCTTGTAGCAACCACAAAAAAATGTGCTACCTGTTGCATCCACAAGAAATGCGCAATTTGTAGCATCCACAAGAAATGCGTTACTTGTAGCATCTACTAGGAACGCGATACTTGTAGCAACCCAAATATATGCGCTACTTATAGCAACCACAAGAAATGCGCTACTTGTAGCATCCACAGAAATGCGCTACTTTAAGCATCCGCAAGAAATGCGCAACTTGTAGTTTTCACAAGAAATGCGTACTTGTAGCATTCACAAGAAATGCGCTACTTGTAGCATCCACAGAAAATACGCTACTTGTAGCATCCACATTAAATGCGCTACCTGTAGCATCCACAAGAAATTCACTACTTGTAGCATGCAGCAGAAATGCGCTACTTGTGGCATTCACAAGAAATGCGCTACCTGTAGCCTCCAAAATAAATGCACTACTTGTAGCGTCCACAAGAAATGCGCAACTTGTAGCATTCACCATAATTGCGCTACTTGTAGCATCCACAAGAAATGCGCTACGTGTGTCATCCACAAGAAATGCGCTACTCGTAGCATCCAGAATAAATGCACTACTTGTTGCATCCACAAGAAACAGACTACTTGTAGCATATACAACGAATGAGCTACTTGTTGCCTCCACAAGAAATGCGGTACTTGTAGCATCCACAAGAAATGCGCTACATGTAGCATTCCCAAGAAACATGTAGCATTCACAAGAAATGCGCTACGTGCAGCATCCACAGACAATACGCTACTTGTAGCATCCACAAGAAATGCGCTACTTGTAGCATCCACAGAAAATACGCTACTTGTAGCATCCACATTAAATGCGCTACCTGTAGCATCCACAAGAAATTCACTACTTGTAGCATGCAGCAGAAATGCGCTACTTGTGGCATTCACAAGAAATGCGCTACCTGTAGCCTCCAAAATAAATGCACTACTTGTAGCATCCACAAGAAATGTGCTACTTGTAGCATCCGTAAGAAATGTGCTACTTGTAGCATCCACATGAAATGCGATACTTGTAACATCCACAAGAAGTGCGCTACTTGTTCAATGAAACGAATTGGTATCCAAAGGAAATCATCTTCTTATGCGTCATCCGTTTCAAAATGGGTCAAGAAGGCACTCAATGTCGGTGTCATTGGCACTCGGATCAAATGGAATGGGAAGCAAATCGTTTCCGCAAATTCATGTAATAGGACATCCGCCGCGGGTATCTAATTAGAACATTTTTTCATGAATCTAGAAGGACCACGTTATTGATATGCTGCTAAAGTGGGATATGTTTGTTAGGGATTTAAAAATAATAATGTTAAAGTTGGATTAATCATAAGTAATTGATATATAAATTAACTATTTTCACACGGTAATCACTTAATAAGCTATTTGGATAATGCATTAGAATGGCAATAAATCAATGAAAAGGAAATGCATGACTCGATCATATTTTTATTAGAATTGATAGTTGTTTGTGCGGGTAAAGTCACCATCACTTCCGTTTTGTTAATAGAAGATAGGAACATGTTAAAACAATTGTTTATAATTGATTATAATAATATATTCACATCAGCTAAGGCATAGTTGTAAGTGTTCAAAATATCACAACAACGCATTTTACCTTTGGGACCTTGAAGCCCTAGTGGGCATATTATCAAAAACAAGAATGAAGAGCCATACCCAACTTGCAGTCAGTTTTTCTAGGCCAGAGTTTCATAACATCAGATCAGGCTATGTTAGGTATAAAGAATCGTATTTGTAGCCAAATGCTTCTTATGAAGGCTAGAATGCCTAGACAATATAAATAATGACCATGCAACTGTAGCATACAGTATACCAATGAAATAAAATAAGATCGTTCGCCGCTTAAGAATGCCAATGAGGCTATTAACCTGGCAACCAATGAACGTCTTTTATCTCGAGCACCTAGAAAGAGATGGCTGTATGAGGGTGTTATTGTCCCAACTGTGCTCTGCGGAGCTGAGACTTGGGTGGTGAGGGCAGAGGAGAGAAGAAGGTTGAATGTTTTCGAGATGAAATGTTTGAGGAGCATGGCTGAATTAACGCTGAGAGACAGGATCACCAACGACGTGGTTCGAAACAGAACAGGGATGGTGAAGAAGTTGGAGGACAGAGTGGATTCACGTGTTCTGAGATGATTCGGGCACATGGAGAGGATGGATGAAGGGAGATTGGTGAAAAGGGTGATGAATGCGGAGGCGAGTGGTCGCAGGCCTAGAGATAGACACAAGTTTGGGTGGATGGATGGTGTGGAGCAGGCGTTAGGAAAGATAGACATGAATGTGGAGGTCGCGAGAGAGTGTGCAATTAACAAGCGTGAGTGGAGAATATTTGTGAATGGTTGATTTTGACGCTGTTCTGATGTGCTTTTTCGCCCTTGGCATCCCGCTATCGGGATGGTTGGCGGTTTGGGGGGCCCGGCCATTATGACTCGGCGGGGGTACACCAGTGAAAACTGTCGGTCCCTACTGCGGACGACGGATCCTTGGCCTGCACTCGTGACCCAGATTGTACGTTGCGGGGTACCGGTCGGACCCTTTAGCATAGAAGGGCAAAGTTGTGTGAGTGTGAGCTTTTGAGGGTGTGAGGTGCGCCTCTTCGTCGGCCACCCCCATTTCTGGGGGATGTGGCCTAGTGTACGTATCTGTATCTGTAGCTAGAAAATGAGTCGTATACAATTCATGTCCTGCATAAAAATATTCAGAGAATGCCTTATTATTCTCTTGAATTATAAGTCCAAACATCAAATGGGTTTTGAACCATATGAACCATAAAAAGGATTAAGTGGAATTTCGGATTTGCTCTGTTTTTTTTTTCATTTTAATCAATGCATGATCATTATTTATATTATTTCGGCATGTATACTTCTATAACTTTCATTCAATCATTGATCTAACTATTTATACCTAACACAGCCCGATCTATAGCGTGGTCTGTTGTGTCAGGTTCATACGTTGTTCCTCAGAAATTTACAGTATTAAAATCTGCTCAAATCTGATCAGTACACATGTAATAGTTATAATTCATCCCTGCTCACATCAGTATCCATAAAACAGTCGATCCACATAAGAGCTCACATAGGCATTCCGTATCAGACGGGATACATCAGAGCTTACTTCAGTGTTCATGTAACAGTCGTAATACATTGAGTTCACACCAGAGTGCATGAAGCAGTATCAATACATCAGAATTGAGATCAGTTGCCATGCAATAGTCGTAATACATCAGAGACCAGATATTTCTTAGGTAGTAAAGTATTAACGTCATTTGACGAAATTTGCTCGCCATAAGTGTTATCCTATACCGAAAAATGGAATACATCCAGTTTGACTCA
>SDVV010014483.1:0-14790 GCA_016164225.1 Gammarus roeselii | reverse complement strand
TCTATCGCAAAAACACATCGCTTCCCCAAATACGTCGTATTCTCAGACAGTCTGAGTGTCCTCACCCAGCTTAAAACACTGCATTATGAACATCCTGTCCTACGTAAGATGCAGCACGATCTCTTTGTGATGACCAAGACTGGTCAGGCAGTGGAGTTCTGCTGGATCCCCGGGCACGCGGGAATAAGAGGAAACTAACTTGCGGACTCGCTTGCTAAACTGGCATCTACTCACCAAGAACAATTTTTTGCAATACATTACCGGGACTGGTTCCCTATCATCAACTCCCATATAACATCCCGATGGGATGAAATGTGGCAGCAGAGTGGACAAAAAAAAGCTTTGTCAAACCCTCAGTCGGAGAATGGGAAACAAAGTTCACCAACAGAAAAGACCAAGTGTTCATCAACCGCTTGTGCACGGGGACACACGTGGATAACTCACAACCACCTGATGGATGTCGACATAAGACCAAACGCGCCACCTTGCCCCTGTTGCAACCAAGTGGCTATCAGCGTGAAACACTTACTGATGGATTGCAACGCACTCGCGGCAGCCCGACGAGCGTTCCTAGATCCCCCGTGCAATCTACAAAGCCTACTCACGGACCCAACCTACCGTCAAAAGCTTATCGGTTTCGGAAAACCCACCGGACTATACGAAGCTGTCTAAACCTCTTACACCTGTGCAAATGAGGTGGTCCCTCCACCTCATTACGCACAGGAACAACACCTCTTACGAAGATACGCATTAACTCTTTACTCTCTCGTACGCGCTAGTACGCGAATATGCCACAATTAAAATATGTACTGACTTCATCGTGACAACTAATATTCTCGCACGCAAGGCCGTGCGGATTTAGCCGAATCCACGACGGTCGCGCTCTACGGGGGAGCCTATTATGACTCACGTTGAGGCTCTGGTAGAAATGAGGCCCAAATCAAATCTACGACGGACCACCTCTCAAGACTGGAATCTGACATAAGACAGGAGAAATAGGGAAACACGTAGTTTCCAAATTTTTCGACGGGGATAAAGGACGAGATACTACGTGGAAATATGACATCATAAAGGGTCTCCACCACAGAGGGCCGAGAGGCCACTAACCACGTTACATCTACAAATTCTAGCAAAACCGCACCTTCGGGATTAATGTCGGCGACACCCTGTCACCATCCTATCCGGCACGAATGGTAGTCTCCTAAGGAAGAGTCTCTGTCTTATTATACTCGTAAGCGACCAGATAGCAGACATTCACCCTCACGACGGAAGATTGCTATCATCACTATACGTGGACGACTCACAAATAAGCTGCAGGCACCCTAGCCTTAATAATTCGACAGCTACTTCAGAAATGTCCTCTGGATGAAATGAGGCCCAAATAAATTCAGAAATGTCTAAACCTAGTCGGGCCTCCTTGAACGGATTCCGATTTTTGCCCTCTAAAACGATAAGCCTACTTAACTAGTGCCCTCTTACACCCAAAGCCAGCCCTAACGCTGATCAACACTCCTCTAGTAAACGAGGAAGCGTTAAAATTCCTATGTCATGTGTAGGACCCTAAACTCACATGGCAACCTCATATTACAGCCCTAGAGACTCGCTGATAAAAGGCAACCGGACCTCTCCTCTGTGTAACATCCATGAAATTCGGAGCCGATACGGACACCGGCTTGACGTTATTCAGATCAATAATACGTTCGGGACCGCCCTACGGGGGAGTGTAATAACTTCGCGTTGGGACTCCGGTGGAACATGGAAGCATGTACAAATACGCTCGCTTATTGACTAAGGAGCAATTTCTTACACTTCAGCAGTCAAAACCCCCATTTAACCTCTCCCCATTATCTTGAATAACGTCATGCGTACCACAATCGGTGCGTTCCGTTCCACACACATCGAATTCCTGAACGTGTTTGCTAACGAGCTTCCTCTTCCGCTCCAGAGAAACGAACTCTCACTACAGTACTATTTCATGACGAGGAGCTACATAAATAGCCCAGCACTCGGTGACATAGCCACCATTCTCGATAAACTTTTTTTTGCGGCTAAGAACATAAGCCCACCCTTTTCTCCATCAGGACAACATACTGACCTCGCTGAACATAAGTCTCAGAACAATCAAGCCTTCATTCTCCTATCGAATTCGTCAAATCAGCACCACAACGTGGATGATTAGCCCACTACTGGTCAACCTAGATTTGCAAGCGCACCCCAAAGTAACGACCTTAACCAACAAGTACCGCCGAGAATTCACAAGACTACTCTACGAACAGTACTCTGAGCACCGCCATATATATACTGACGGCTCGAAAACACCGGACGGAGTGGGAGCCGCCGCTATAGACGAGGGGACCTCTCGTTCAGCCTCCCTACCCCACGAGGCCTCTATTTTCTGCAGAGCTACACGCACTTGAACTGGTGTTCTCTATTACTAAAAGTGACCGCCACCCTAAAAGTGTTATATTTTCAGATAGTCTAAGTGTTCTCACCCAGCCGAAAACTCTGCACTTTGATCACCTTGCTCATAGTAAAATGCAACCCGGCCTTTTCACGATGTCCGAGGCGAGCCAGGTGGTAGAGTTCTGCTGGATCCCTGGACACGCGGGTATAAGAGGAAATGAACGCGCAGATTCCCTTGCTAAACTGATGTCTACCCAGCAGGAACAATTCATCTCCATACTTTACCGAGACTGGTACCCAGTCATTAACTCTCGTTTAACATCACGATGGAACTACACATGGCAACAGATTGGACAAAAAATACTTGCAGTTGAACCATCCGTGAGAGAGTGGGAAGCCAGGTTTTCTAATAGAAGAGACCAAGTGTTCATTAACAGTCTATGCACGGGACACACTTTGATGATAAACAATCACCTAATGGACGTAGACATGGGACCGGACGCACCACCATGCCCCTGTTGCCACCTAGTTGCAATCGGCGTGAAACACTTGCTTGTAGATTGTGGTGCACTCTCTGCAGCTCGACGAGCCTTCTTGAACCCCATGCAACCTCAACGCCTTCTCACAGGAACATAACACAGAAAAAACTGATCGCTTTCGGAAAACACACCGGACTACATGAAGCCGTATGAAAGTAACCGCGTATGAATCATCTCTGATCCTGAACTCTCTGTCCTCCTTGCGTATTAATTGTGAACTTAAACTTAATTTCGCGCACGAAGCTGTGCAGAAGCAACGGATCATGGTGCCATACGGGAGAGCACTGTGACTACACGTTCGAGCTCCGGTGGAAAACAGATAAAACTATTACTACCACTCATCAACGGTTCTGAGGTTGTTTGTAACAGAGTTTTTGTTAGTAGCGGGAAACAATCCTCAAACAGTTCAATCGATATGCCGTGGAACACTGAAAGCATCATCAGAGTCGACTGTGGATAAGGTCTCCTCAAAGTCGTAACCTCTCGGCGCCTACCTGAAGTACGAAAGACAATTAGTCTGAAATAGGTCTTCTTGAGAATTCGGTCTTGAATTTTAAAAAGGTGATGGTCGGAGACGTCGGTAATATCACAGCTGCACGATTCACATGAAGCATCGTTGGTTATAATGTTGTTTATTAAAGTTGCGCATCCAACAGTTGTTTGCGTTGGTTTAGTAATCAATAGGCACGAACCATGTGAAGGAAAGTATTACATAAGCTCGCAACTGAATTAGGTCCACGATACTGAAGCCGATTTACGTTGAAATCTCTTAATATACACGTTATTATGAGCTACATCAAGGCCACAGAAAATTTTTCACCTTCATCATCTCCAGCGAAAATTTTGCTAGACATTTCGATGCTCAACGGTAAACCATATCTATTGTTTTAACTTCCTCATCACAATAAATGTAGAGTTAAAAATAAAATTCCTGGCCTGATGAGAGTTCACGTCTCGGTACAACAGTCGGCATGTTCTTTATAATATTCAAACCCCTCTTGTCACTCGTGTTAATGTTTGTATATACGCAAATTGTGACCCGACAATATATATAGATAATGAAATTCATTTATCAATATGATTTCTCGGTTCTAGCACAGTAGTTGCTGAATAATCTCATGTTGAATTGTAGGCTATGAATGTTCTCTTACAAACATGCAACAATTAATGACATGCAGGTACAAAGGTGTCTTACTGAAGTTGGATGTCGAGGGAGTTCATCCTCGGGAAATATTTGACCATCTGGAATATTCATTCTCATATGCAAATCTGGATATACTGCGTGAAAAACATCGAAATTATTTCTGATTTTGTGCATAGCGCAATCATGGAAATCAATATTGTCTAGTTGTGCCTCCATATAAAGGTATGTGCTGTCGATTGAGAAGTTCGGGGAGTTGCTAGTCTGTTTTCATAAGTTTCAATATTTGTTAAAATCCCCTGACGCGAATAAAATACTATGTTGTAGAACACTAGTCAGTTTATAATATTCGACGACACAGAAGGGATAATGTTGGCAGAGAAAGTTGCTTAGACCGTTTTTATAGTCTTGTGCTGATACGACGTCTAGTATTAAACTCGATGCAAGAGTTAGGTTGAGAGCAAGATGTTGCAGATCTTTGAAGATTACATTAATATCTGAAAGCTTTCCTCAAATATTTTCTTTTCATCAACAGTCATTACTAATAGCTGCTCTATGCAGCTTGAAGTTTTTCGGGACTGGATGAGTCTTAACCCTTCTTCCTCATACTCGTGTCCTGATATAAATACGCGCACTGCGTGCGAGTTCATTGACCAACTGATTCGTACTAATGTCACTGATCAGACGTACTAATGATGCCGGTCATGATAGGTTTTTGTCGCTCTTTTCCTCATTTCTACTGTAGACTGTTGCAGACGATCCCACTATAGCTGCGGCGAGCTGTTGGAGTGATTTATCACCGCTGGCCCTTTTTCCTTTGGCGGAGTTGGATCCACTGTTAGTCAGCTGATTACCCAACTCGTGTGCAGTGAGGCAGCGTGCCTCGTCGCCAGCGACCGTAGGCGTTTGCTCTTGGTGGTGGTGGTGGTGGAGTTGTCGTTGTTGCACTTGTTATTGGTCCACTTGTTCACTATTAGTCGGCTGTTTTTGATGACTTGACTATTGATGTTTGGCGAGTTATTGCAAGTTTGGGACGTTTTAAATATACCGTCTAAAATTGAGTCTTCAGCTTCCTCAACTCGTCCATTTGTTTCTATCTTTCTGCGCGCCCTACGGGGTAACCTATTGTGACTCACGTTGAGGCTCCGGTGGAAACGAGGCTTGAATCAGTCATTCTGAGAACAAGTGATCCTTGGTTCACGGTTAATGTAATACAAAAGTAAGATTTGCGATCGTCGAGAGGTGGCAATGAAATTGAATCAATTAATAGAAATTTTCAGAAATACAGATTCAAAGTTGCAAACATGATAAGTAGCCTAATCTGTTCATACACACGACGTTACAATAGAACGCGGTTAATTATCATCTACGAAATCTATTTCTGTTGTAAATCAGCCATTCACACTGAACCTTGAATGCCATTTACGGCTGTGAATCCATCGTAAAAGTATGAAGGAAAAGTCGCAATAATACATTTGTTTCTGAATAAATTGGTAACTCTGAACACGTATGAAAATTTCTTCGTGTAATTCAATTAATTTATTCTCTAATACAAAATCTTTTCTTGTTCGGTCGAGATTCTATTCAAACATTGACTAGCGATAAAATTCGATGGCCTTATTTGTACAGTAACTTCCGCTCTTCACAGGTTTCACTCTAATTCAACCATTGAAACATGAAATTCTTGAATTGCAGACGTTAATACCAGCATTTTTCTGGGCAGAAATTACCAATGTGGACAAGCTTCTTGAGAAAAGCTTCAGCGATGGTCAGATTTGTTCAGGTGAGTAACAAACTAACAATTTGGTCTGCACTTCTGCGTTCACTCAACGCCCGACTTCATGAGAAGCCAAAGACCTGTTGAACGTGTTCAATACGCGAAGAAGTCTGTTCCTCAAATAGTTTGAACAGCGATCAGAGCAATTTTGAAGATTCTTCGTAACTGAAATAAGAACAGAACTGGTTTGAGGTTGTAATCTTTCTCGATACTTTTCAACTTTGATGTGCTGTCGAACGTTATATTGGTATTTGATCATATCTTTTATCTGTTTGAATATTAAGTTATTACATTCTATTGGCTATACAATCATTCATGAATGATCGCCTTAGTTGTATAAATTACGAAGAATAATTGTAAGTCTCTTTAGGCACTCATTGATACAGAATTGCTCACAAATAAACCAGATAAAAGAGTTAAATGGCAAAACATTCAAGTTATGCCCCCAAAGAAAGTATGAGGCGACACAGCATAAGTAAAATACTAAAGTTTGAAGGGCTTGGAAACGAGCGTGCCTATGTAATATAAATTTCAAGGGGTAATATGACCATTAATTGTTTATACAACTTTTCTGTCTTGAATTAATTTTCTTTCACTCCTGTACGTCGGGTAACCCATACATAATATAAGGGCAAAAAGCCTGATAACTCGCCGATTTGAAAATAGTTTTAGCGGTTTTCCTTTGCTTGGAGGAACTCCGGAGCACTCAGTTGACAGTCTTCAAATAGCAAAGATAATTTGTACGGATCTTCGTTTATTGGTGCAGCCTACTCTTGTTATAGGAACAACTCTGGCTTTTCTCGGCCTTAGTAATATGGAGGTAGTCTCCTTGGGCAAATTTCTAGAGTACATGATTTCAATTTATAAAATTAAGCGAAATTTCTGTCATAAACCTGAATGTTTTCAGAGGCTGACGATCAAGATGGGTTCTAAATGGAGATTGTAGTAAAATTTTTCCAATCCAAAAGAGGCTTTTTCGATCGTCAATACTGAAAAGCTATCGATGAATGTCCAAGCTAAGGCTCTGGAGATTAATTTTCTCCTATAAGTTAGGACTATGTTTGAGTTATAGGAAAGTACTACAGCTGGGTCAACCCGGTTCGTATCCGAATTTATTTATTTATTGATAGTTCAGTTTCTGTAAGTGGGTTTGTTCCACAGGCAAAGCTTGATGGTATTCTTCCTAATCTAGGAATTGAACATGAAAAGTCGATAAGTAATTGGTCAGGGTAATGCATGTTCACTTTGGTCATCTCGCTTCTCTCTGTAAGAAGCCCTTTCTCCGTAGTGTAGTAGGAGCAATAGTGTAGCATAGCGCTTATGCTTTTTATTCGAATGACTCTTGATGAGGTAAAGTTACTTATTTACGAGAGAATCTTGACTACATTCGTCGAAGGTAGTTTTCGACAGATACGGACATTTGTCATTTAAACCTAGAATATGAATTTTGAATTTTTTAGAGCTTGACTATCTCAGAGTTTTTAAGGTTTCGACTGAACATGGCCGCTCGGCGCCAGTTGTCGTCAAGATACTAGATGGAGTCTGATGTGCCAGGCAGTTTGAGCCGTCTAAACCCCCCCTCGTCCCTTCCCCTGCTCTTACCCATATAAGGGAGAGTTGCTCTACCCCAGCATTCCTGAGGGCTGGTAAAAATTGCTTTCCTTGGGAAAAAAATTGTACTTTAAGATAGCAGGGGGGGAGGATGAGGCTCCCTATGGCTCTCGCTAGATAACAGATAGTTTTTTATCGGAAGTATTGAGATAACAAAAGTTATATTCTCTTCCATTCCGTAAATGCCTTAGTGTAGCATAGAAAATACAATCGTTAAGCGCAGGCTGGCCTATGCCAGACGAGCACAGTAATTCGATGAATTGGTTTCATCCTGAAATGCGTGTTTCCAAAGAAGCGCTTGCCGTGTAAGGAATGATAAAACATGTAGAAATGGTGGCAGTGACTGTAATCATGGGCAAAGAAAGTATTGCCAACAACAGTAAAATTGCTAGCTCCTAGCGGCAAACTAATACGCGGGCCTTGAACATAAGGGCCTAAAAATACCAGTTCTATTTAGGCAAATACACTTATTGCGTAGTGTATATAGCGGAAAATAAACTCTCCTAGCGGGAAACTAATATGAGTATGAGCAACCAGACATAATTCAAGTAATCTAACATACTGCACTCCGGTGAGTGTGTGATCTGTCAGGTAGGGGCCAAATAATCCTAAATCTACCAGAATCGTCGATTTGTATCATCGCTCCTATAGTAACCTCTTAGTACAGTAGTATAAAGTGAATGCTGGAATTTGTTTTAACGCTCCGGTGCCAAATAATAACAGAACTCTCTAGATATCACAGGCTGGTCCTCAGTTTGAGCTGGGACCTTGAACCGCACGTTTGCTTGCATGGTTTGTGATATTTGACATTAAACGTGGTTTAAAATCTGTGCAGTCGGTCAAGAGGCCTTCTAAAGAGCCGATGGAGCAGAGAAAAAAAATACATTAGGATGGACCAGCATCTCCTCCAGAGTGATGAAGACCAAGATTCCAACGGCCAAGAACGTCAGCCTCTCCAAGACGACCAGCGCCACCCCAACCGATGATGACCGGAGAGACGACCGCATCGACGAGTTAACCAGGAACGTCCAGGAAATCAGAAATCCACTAGGCCAAACGACCGGCCTCTCTGAGTAGGAAGCAGAAGTTTTCGGCGCAGAGCCTAGCACAAATGACGACCGTCTAACGAGGCTCGAGGGCCATTTATAGGCCATTTTTTTCTGTTCTAGAACTCTTGAAGAACCAAACTGAAGAACCCGCTACTTACGAAAGTACCTCTACATCCGACGACAACTTCGACGACTCTCCACCCGATATAAACCCCAACAGAGCTGAAAAGGGCTGCAAGTAGAAAGAAATACACGCCATTTAACGAACACAACTTGTTCAACAATAGTCATACCTTTCCCGAACACCTGAAGATAACGGTCGACGCCAAAGACAGACCGGATATTAGTCCATACACTCCGCGAAAAGAGCTGGGCTCTATCACTGGCCGCACAGTCCTGAGCGTCGCCACCAGCTGCGGAGAAGGCTTTGCCATCAGAGTAGACACAAAACTCAGTGACACAACTCTCTCCAGAACTAGACTCTTTGAGAAGACATGCAAAATAGTGCCACACCAGACTTTCTCTACAAGCGCAAGTTCAATCTACGTTGAAGATATCCCGAAGGAGGAGGTCGTGGAGTACATCACTGGACTCGTTCAATACAAAAACTGTTTAGTCGTAGCCAAAATCGCACCAAAGATCACACCAAAAGGAGACGACCACAGCCCTAATGCTAAAATTCAACTGCTCTACTCCACCTAAATACCTAGACATTCCTTGCTGCACCACCTAAAGCAAGGTTACATCATTCGAGAGACGTACGATGCGATGTTATAAATGCCAGAAACGTGGTCACACGAGAGGAAACTGTTATGGCAATCAAATATGCTCAAACTGCTCCCAGGACAACCACGACAAGCTGGATAATCCCCAGTCGTGTCAGTCCAAAGAACAGCACTGTTTTTATTGCAAAGTAGACAACACCAGAAGAGGAGAAGGGGGAGCGATCCTCCAATGCCTGATAGATCACGGGGTCGGGCGATGAGAGGCTGTAGTTTTAATGCACTCTTCCCAGAATGACCTCCTACCCGGGAGAGGAGACCGGCACCATTTCCCACCCACTTCCTCATAACTTTCAACGAAAGTAATGCTAGATAAGTTGCCTCTCCCCCAATCCATTTTGAAGATGGAGTCACTCGATGAATAACTTGGAGGAAAACCGAAAGAAATTCAACAACAGGAAAAGAAATATCTGGGCTACGTCATAGAACGTGAACAAAATAATGTTTTACAAGATTACCCAGTGAAACAAACTCAGTTAGTTGAAATAAATCAGTCCTTCAACGATACCAACCGAATTATATACACCTCCCGTTACACACCCACAACCGACCTCGGTGCTTTCGCTGCAGGTCTAGCTGAGGATTACGGAGTTACCGAAGTCAGTCAAGCAACATGGAAAAAATCGCGTAACGCAAGTTCTACTGCATACCAAATTACCTTCCCAGGACATGACTCACCGGAATTCATGGTAATCCCGGGTGAACAAGGAAGAGCCAAAACCTACCCTGTTGCAGCATGGCCCCCTACGTGCAATAAATGATGTGAATACGGCCACGTCATCGCTTACTGCCGGCATATACACTCCAACGTTGTAAGAAGTACGCTGGCGAGCACGACAGAAAAGTCTGCACAGCCCGCTTCCCTAAAGCAGTGGAAGTATCTACCTTGACTTCCAAAAAGCTTTCAACAAGGTGCCGCACAGGACTGTTACTCGGTCTCTGAGCTCTGCATTGATGGCAACATACTTCGCTGGCTGCGCGCCTGGCTAACAGGACGCAAGCAATGGGTCTGCATCGGCCAGGCGCGTTGTCCGAGTGGACCCCTTGTTACTTCTTGGGGGCCCAGGGCAGTGTCCTGGGTTCTATCCTCTTCCTCATCTATGTAAACATCATGGATGGGGGGCTTCTGCCCAAGGTATCGAAATTTGCCGACGACACAGAGCTCTGCCATGCAGCATGGAGGGAGTGACTGAGTTGAGATTCAAAAAGATTTCTAAAACACTCGTTCTATGGTCGGAAGCGTGGCAGATGCCCTTCAATGTTGCAAAATGTACAGTTATGCACATGGAGTGTCGCAATGCCAGCTTCTACCGCACGATGGCAGGAAAGCGACCTTGCAACTGTTGACCAGCAGAGAGACTTGAGTGTTCTTATTTCGAAAGAGATGAAATGGACCGCGCAGGTCGAAGAAAGATACAAGATAGCTAACCGTAACCTTGGTTACATCTCGCGTAACTTCCTCTGCGAAATGAAGGACTTGGTATTGCCGTTGTACATGTCCCTCGTCCGTCTCCACCTCGAGCATACAGTCCAATTTTGGTCTCCACACATGAGGGGGGACATGGCCAAACAGGAACGAATCCAGCATAGTTCAACTAAGCTCATCCCGCAGCTACGCCACCACAGCTACGAGGATAGGCTTGAAGAGCTTGGCCTCGCCACCCTTGAGCAATGAAGGCAGAGAGGCCAGCTCATGGAAACCTACAAATACCTGAAGGGATTCAACAACGTGAGTCTTGTCGGCCTCTTCGACAAGGACCACAACATTCGTACCCGGGAAAACTGGGCAAAACTTGTGGAAAAACGTATCGATTCAACTTGAGCGAAACACTTTTTTCCCGAACGCAATCTCGCGGGCTGGGAACATCTTACCGGATGCGGTAGTTGGCTCTGAATCGGTGAAAGCGTCCATAAAGGCGCTTGACAAGCACTGAGCCACGTGACTCGTTTAACCTGAGAACGCGACTATTTACCAGGAGCTGTCGAACCCTGGCGTGGGCTTGGCTGTCGAACCCCTGAGCCCACGCCAGGGCCACCGGTACTGGGTGTGAGCCCGTGACTGTACTCGCATTCACCCCTTCCCGCTAGCCTACGAGGCAGCCTGTTGTCCATACGGGACAAGTGGATGCAGGGACTACGGTTTTCTGAAAATCGACACTGCTAAAGAGGAGGGCTTGCGCAACTCGATACGGCGGTGAAGACTTGGAGGGATACCATACATTTTTGTTCTCTTTATTTTTATTCTTATGTGGTGCGGCGCCAGCATTCACCACCACACCCCTACTTTGTTTCATCTCCCACAGGGGGCGTGGAGGAGTGAGGGGAGGAATGCCATCGTGTCAGCGGGGTTCCTCCGCGGGAGGATATTCGTAGCCTCCGGCAGTGAATGATACCAGTTGAATATCGAAACCGCACCTTGAGGAGGGCTTGCTCAACTGTACGGTACGACGTAAATTAGACTGATACCATCCATTGTTGGGCGATGGGTGTCCTCCTGCGGAGAGACGTTGCCGACGCAATGGTATTTAATAATTTCTTTTCTACCCACCGTGTCGGGGGAGAGAAGAAAAGAAAGAAATGGGGATAAAAAACATCCACCTGTTGAATCAGTGGGTACCTGATTCAACAGGTGGATGTTTTTGGGGACACTGTTGACCTCATTCTACTCGCTTTGACATCTCACTTGAATTATTTAAAGCCCCTCGGGCACTTCTGTTGAAATATATATTTATGTATATGTATATGTATATGTATATGTACATGTACATGTACATGTATATGTATATGTATATGTATATGTATATATATCATGGCGATGACCTTCTGGCATCTCGTCTTGAAATTATAAAATCGACCAATCTGTACATTCTGAAAGAAGTAAGTCTTTCTCTCCTGTAGTACAGATCCGGGAGTGACCCTGTTGCAGCATGGCGCAGAGAGACTCGCTTACCAACCCATTCTTTACATATGTCTGAGCTATTTTCTCGTGCTGCCTTCGCTTGGCAGTATGCACCGGTTACCTAGAGAATCGATAGTTTTTAGACTTTTCTCTGGCATCTCACCTGAAACATATTGAATTTGTATCACACAGTGCAAACTAATCCCTTGAGATGCCCCTCAGATATCTCGCCTTTATATTTATTCCCTTGTACAATGTGCAGCAACGTCGGGCACACGTGTTCAGAGACTTACTCTACTGATCACTAAGGAGAACCACTCGCAGGAAACTGGGCGTGGTGCTCTCCTACATTTGCGCTTATCAAAACTTCACGATATTTTTGAAAACTCTGACCTAGACTAAAGATCAACCGGGTCTATTCCTAGGAGATCTCACTCCGACGTCTCGCCTTGAAGTGCTACAGCGTTAAAGGAACCTCTAGTGTACAGAAGACCTAATCTTAGCACATGGGGGAGGACCACTACCCGGGCAACTGGGTGTGCTGCTCTCCTCAATGTGCACAAATCTGGCGAAATTTGATTCCCATGTGCTCCTTTGGAAGTAGACTCCATACTTATTGGAGTCAGTCTGACCCAACCTCTGGGGCAAGCCGACAGGCATGCTCTCAAAGAAAAGTTTCAGTCCGCTGAGCGTATGGGCGTGGCAGTCTACTCGACCGTCTGAAATGCGACTGCCTGAAACCTTAATTTTTATCTTTGCTTCTCGTTCGCCCCGTTCCTGAACAAGTCAACCTGACTCCCGACTTTTCCTTCTTCGGGGCTGAATTGCACCTGGTAGTAGTGGGGTAGTTGTAGTTGGTGGTGGTGCGAGAAGTGGTTGTCCTTCTCCTTTCTGTCCATACAACCTTCCTTTTTCTGAGTGCGTGAATTTCTAAAGCCTCGTCGACTATCCCCCACTCGATTTCTTTCATATGAGACTCTAGACATGGGCACTCGTGCTAGATTGTTTTCCTTACTCTACTCTAGTCTAATTTACTACTGTTACGTAGCTACCGAAGTTTCTCAAGCAACGTGGATCAAATCAGGAAACTCAAGTTCTGCCGTTCACGACGGGTCAAGCGGTTGAGTTCTGCTGGATTCCTGGTCCCGTGAAAAAAGAGGAAGCGAGCGTGCAGATTCCTTTGCTAAACTAACGTTGACCAACCAAGAACAATCCTCTTGCTTAACAGAGATTGGTTCCCAGTCATCAACTCTAGTGAAACATCCTGATGGAACTACTTTTGGCAGCAAAGTGGACAGCAGATTCTTGCAGTCAAACCCTCCGTGGGAGAAAGGGAAACAAAGCTCATCAACCGCCTGTGCACGGGACACACGTGGATAAGTTGCAACCACCTTGTGTGGTTGTGAGTTGGGAAAAGACATGGGACAAGATGCGGCACCATGCTTATGGATTCCAATGCACTCTCAGCAGCCTGACGAGCCTTCTTGAGCCCTGCCCCTCCCCCCTGCCCTCTCCACGTACAACTTATAAAGTCCGCCTGCCTACCTCGCTTACCGGATAAGAACTAATCTCTCTGAAAACATTACAGACCATATGAAGTTGTTTGAGAAACATCCGCGGTTAAGTTCAACCCGTTCGTTTCCTACGAGGGAGCGTGCTATTACTCACGTTGAGGTTCCGGTGGAAATGAGGCCAAATCAAAGTTTGTCTGGACCAACCTGCTGAGGAAGAATTTGCCCTCCGTTGTGCATAACCAATGTCCGAGCACAGCTAGGGGTTTTGGTGACTAAGTGGTGATGGGTTTCAGATGTTTATCTTTGTGTGAAGTCTTTCGTTTCGCGCTATGGCACGTAGTGGATTGGACGGGGCGAGTCGCGGCGAGTGGTGACACGAGTCGAGATTGGTCGAGACGAGGTGACACATGGATCATGGGGTACTTGTGCCTTCGAAGCTATTGACACCAGAGGGATCCGAAAGACTCGGTGGACTGGGGGGGGACTCCCCTGGGCTATTCGGAGGCACTTTGTGATCATCTTGCGACTCCTCTGAACCCTGAGGACCTCTACCCCTCTCAACGCTGCAAAACCCACCCACTGAAACTTTTTATATGTAATGCTTAAGTTGGAAAATTAGTTCTTCAAGGTCACAATGCTCTTGGGTAGAAGAAGAGGCGAATCTATGCAGGTCGGGGCTTGTCGGGAATATTTGAGACTTGTCGAGGCAACTTAAGTTGATGGGCTAAGAGTCGGGATTTGTTGAAACAAGTAGACTGGTTGTGGCGAGGGAACTAGAGGGTCCTGTGAAAGCCTGCCCGCTGTTTTTAGAGTGGAATTGAGCGGAAATCTGTAAGCCAGTGAATAAGAACTGTATTTCCTTGGTTCACGTGTGCTGGCGCTTGCACGGATCACATGCAAGTATTAAAACTGATCTGATACACGTAGCTGCAAACCTTGTACTAGCTAGAAAGTATTTTGATTGACCTAGTGCACATAGTTGTAAAACCATGCATAGAGTTTGTTCAAATTGACCTAATCCGCGTCGCGGTTACAATCCTGTTCGCCTGCGGTTCCTTCGCTTGCTAGCATATAT
>SDVV010014482.1:0-14790 GCA_016164225.1 Gammarus roeselii | reverse complement strand
TTGGTGTTGTTTGCGCATTTTTGGCGATTGGTTCTGGATAATAAACAACGAGCCGGCATCGAGAGGTCTGGGCGAACGTGACGTCAGAGATGAACGTTGTAGAAGTTTATAGTTTTTGGCTAATTGGCAATACAGTGTGACAAAGACGAGATCTCATTCGGAGGATCCCGAACGGATATTGTGTAATAAACGCTGGGCCTAACTTTATGACTGCCGCCAGCACATGTGCTATGCATCGTTACACAAGAGTAGCGTGTGTGAGAACACGGAATGCATAGCATGAGGTTGCTTGATGAGCACACACGGACATAATGAACATACTTAGACATGAAGTATAATGAGAATAGCTCATGAAATGTTTGATTTACACGTGACTGCAATAATTGAATAAAATGTAGTTATTACAGTAGTGAGGCGATAGTGAGACATTTGTAGTAGATAAAACATAGTACAGTATAGTAGGAAAGCTATAGTAGGGCGCTTGTGGTGAGGAAAAGCGACGCCACAACATCACAGAACTATGATTCTTATGTTCACCAGTAGAGGGCGCTGCATCGTGTCGCCTTCTCGCGAACGAAATGAGACAAAACGCGGTGAGCGTGAACTCGTTTGAGGTGAACAAGAAGAGCATAGGGCAAAACGCTTCAGAGAGCTCCAAATTGTCCACAGTTTTCCTAAAAAAATCATGGGATCGGATCACCTATCTTCTACCTGGATGGTATTTATAATTGAATGTTCCGCCAATGCACTGTACATTCAATTACATATATAATTTTATTAGGGTGGTGACGGGCATACACTTCTCAGGCAATGCCTACTATCGACGAAAATTGAAAATCTGCTTCGGATGTGAGTATCATGGCAGAGCTTAACCAATTTAATCTCGATTTCGTTGTCAGAGTTGCAAACAGAGTGGCTAGTGGAAAAAAATGACCGAAAACCGTATCTCACCAAAGCTAGATAGCTATTCAAAATAATCCAGCCTGCAGGAGCAGAGGTATGAAGGGCATTATTGTAATTATTGAATACGGTCACGTTTATCCAACCATCCACTGCAATTATTAGTGTCGTTGTGGATCTGCGTCAGACGGTGGTGGTGAGACCCGTTCTTCGGTACGAGTGAGCGGTGAACTAGTTAGTATCGATACCGACAAGTTAAAGAACAGTCATTAGCCAGCGAGTCAGAGAAGACTTAGTTTTCCACTAGCCAAACAGTTGGGTTAACTTTCAGAGTGAGGTTCATGTAATGGTTAACAATCACGAACAAGACTGAATCGACGGAGACGTGAGTTCGCTCTACGTTCGTAAGTGGGCTGTATGGCCTCTGTCAGAACTATTCATAGCAATGAGCGCCAGGCTTTTCAGGGTAAGTTGCTTCAATGACAGTTGCGAAGGGGGGTGCCAATCACAACAAGAAACAAAGTTAATCTGCCACAGGTTGAAAAGGTACATGTTTGGGGTTCAGTGGCCGTGAGCTGCAAGAGAAACAAAATTGCCGCGTCTGATAGCAATCTTTCTCATCATTTGGTTTGACAGAATAATCGAAACTAAGAGTATTCCGTACGTTATTTAAATTGTTTGAAATAGAACGAATAATGTATGAAATACACGAAAGTCTTATATAACTGGAACAGTGATACCGAAATAATCACCTTGGTTCGAAAATCACTCAGTGCTATATTTTCTAGTGTCATTAGTATGTCTGCAAGCCAGTAGGGGAAACATTGTCGAGCAACGCGTTTCACGTAGCGTGAAAGAATCCTACAGAGCGGTAGCTGCTAAGGAAATTGGCCACGCCAGTAGATTTAAGCGGTGAGAGGAAGGAATGGAAATTGGATCTGAAATCAATGAATTAGACAACGTTGGTTGTGTGGGTAGACTAGGCCAGGCTGGGGTAATAATCGAGCCGTCACATACATAATTTTTCATAAATATATACTTAAAGATCGAGGCAGGAATGGTAAGGGAAGACATGAATACACACAAGAGGCTTGTGGAACTAAGGAGTTGTGACATTAGTATTATTTGAGAAAATATGTACAAAACACAGAAGAGCAAATAATAATGCCATTATATCTAGGCAATTAATATGTGATTAGCTTCTCCGCAAGACTGGAACCGGAAACCGTTGTACCGCAAGGAATCACGCCCTCCACCTGTAAGAGAAGCATCGGTATGAAAAGAAAAGAGGGTATTCGAGTGAACAAGGTTTACGGGTCGAACAGTTTCCGAGCGGTCACACCACGATCTGATCCTCCCAACAATGGTACGAGGCGAGGCATGAATGATATACAATTATAAATGTTGTTAATGAAGGGAAGCCTGATGAGTACCGTTGCAAAGGCTCACCAACACACAGATAAGTTGAGCTACGTCCCGCAATATTAGGACACGAGAAGATCTGGTACTGCTAGCCATGCATAGTCTTGACAACTTGGCTGAATGAAAGAAAGAGGGATATTGATTCACTGTTCCAAACGTATATTATATGCTCGGTTAGTTTGAAGGGACGAGGTGGAATTTTGCAAAATTGATATTGAAACCCATCAGCAACAGGATATCTCCAGCGTTAACGAACGTTGGCATCCACTCGCACCAGAGACGAACCGACCAAGAAGAAACCTCATTTTCTTGACCAAGAAGAATTCAGTCAATTTGTGATTGAAATGCGTTCAAGTTCAACAGCTGAATGCGACCGCTGATCCAAGTAATTTAACGATCACGCGAATGATCAAAATTTATATGTTTTGGAAGCTAAATTATTGTATACAAACAATCACCTGTTTTATGGAAGTAGACTAGCTCGTAGAATTGGCGCTGGGTAGTAATAGTACTAATACGTGTTCACACAAACAGAATGGCAAAATATTCGTATTCTTCAAAACGCTGGTCATTCGTGCGTATACGCTTCAGAAATTATATTAGACTATAGTGACGCTTTAAATGACTGCTATGTAATGAAATGAACCCTATTCCACCGATATAATTGTAAACATAATTTTGATATCGTGAAATCTAGTGCACCTTTAAAGATGACCTCACATTTTGCACCACTGGCGGCTGAGACAATTTAATCTCATATCCTTCAGAAGAGTTTTTTTTCTTCATATAAAACTATTGTTCGTAGCACTGCTCCAATTACTGGTGTACCTGCTTATGTTCCCTGCAGGGAATAGGGGGACTGCACTAGATCTGCCTTTGGTAAACAGACCCTACCCCGGCCTCATTGGTCAGTGCAGCAACGGCGAAATGAACTTCTATACCAGGACGTGACACCTCCAAAGGGCGAACGTTAGCACTGGTAACGGGTCTGTGCACATAGGAGGCAGATCCTCTCGAGATTCGCCCAGGATAATTACCAGTGTCGAAAGAACAATTGGAAGTCCCGGGATAGTGTATATTAGGTAAGGCTAACACCTTTTGTGGAAGAGTGTACTTTCATTACGGTTTCGGAACTCTTCTGGACTGATTCCTAGAACAGTTGACAGTGAGAAACAGGAATCGTATCACAGATTTCTTACAATCTCTCTTATTTTTAAGCCACAGAATGTTCGGCGGTATTCAAGAAGAGATTGCTAGTGGGTATGAGCTGAATTACCGAAGGGAGATTCTTTCTATTTTTGAGAGCATCAGATGCCTTGGAAGTTTCTGACTTAGCAGCCGACTCTGCGAAGACACATTGCTCTGAGTCGCATCTTTGGAAGCTTCCTTTCTTTATCAATGCATCGAGAGTCTGGGAATGTTTGTGAGTGACCTCGGCAACAATTTTTATGTAGGCCTCCATTCCGTCCCATTGGAGAGAAGGCAACTCAATCGAGTCAATCACCACTGGCCTCGTCATCTAACATTTCTCTAAACACAAATTTTAGAGGCGTGAAAGATAGGTGATCCAATCCCCTGTCATTTCCGGGAAATCCATGGACTATCTGGAGCACTATGCATTCAACTCATTGCAACTCGACTCTGGCAACGCCATCGAGGAAAATCGGTCTTCAATCACTCGACCGCATCGCTATCGAGAGTTTTCAAGTCCGACAGCTGTTTTAATTTGAATAGGCGTTCTGTCATCACCGAGGCAGTATTTGTTTTTGTCTTCCACAAAAGGCCGGCTCGACCAAAATATTTTTGTGACCATGCGTTTGAATCGTGTTTTAATGACACTCCAATACCTCGAAAGCTTGCTCTCAGAACCCATGTTTTGAAGGCTGAGACTCGCTCAGTCTGATGAAGGTGAATGAGTGGTGAGAGTAGACAAATCACGTGAGCGAACGGTGAGAAGAATCTCAAATATGAGTGATCGACGTAATTCTATGGTTACAAAAAGACGTCCATGTAGATCCCTCTAATTTCTTGTAGTTAACAGCTCCTATTTATTCATGCTGCAACGCAATAACGGGAAGCCTGTTAATGTGACTTCTGTCTGTGCATCATTGGTGTAAACCTTTTGGTTCAAGGTCGTTAGGCATAGTCCAATTTTTATATTTTTGCTGTGAGATATAGCGGGTCTCGAACAAGGGCGGGTCAATGTGCGCTTACCCCACGTCTCGGACTGAGGGCAATTTATTTCTTTGACTAGAGACACCGTGTCTTTGAAATACGACAAATCACGCCTCTGCCCTAGGCCCACTTCTGCAAGTCTTTTATCATTTCGCTTTCAGTATTTCATACTATCAAACGGGTCTTCATTACTTCACATTCAACTTTTCTTGTCATCGAGCAGGTCCTTCATTACTTCGCCCTAATCTATTTAGGCTGTCCTATAGGTCTTTCATTACCTCGCCCTAATCTATTTAGGCTGTCCTATAGGTCCTTCATTACTTCGCCCTAATCTATTTAGGCTGTCCTATAGGTCTTTCATTACCTCGCCCTAATCTATTTAGGCTGTCCTATAGGTCTTTCATTACCTCGCTTTCAACTTTTCATGCCACCAGGTGGGTCCTTCATCACTTTGCCTTATTCATGATTATATCTAACAGTCCACTCACTTGGACGCCCTTACCAGGAGGATACCTAATGGTCCATTCACTAGGACGCCCTTACCAGGATGATACATAACGGTCCACCCGCTACGATGCCCCTACCAGGATGATAACCTAACTGTCCACTAACTAGGATGACCTTACCAGGATGATACCTAACGGTTCACTCACTAGAACGCCCTTACCAGGTGGATACATAACGGTCCACGCACTAGGACGCCCTTACCAGGATGATACCTTACGGTCCACTCACTAGAACGCCCTTACCAGGTGGACACCTAACGGTCCACTCACTAGAACGCCCTTACCAGGTGGATACCTAACGGTCCACGCACTAGGACGCCCTTACCAGGATGGTACCTAACGGTCCACTCACTAGGAGGCCCTTACCAGGTGGATACCTAACGGTCCACGCACTAGGACGCCCTTACCAGGATGATACCTAACGGTCCACTCACTTGGACGCCCGTACCAGGATGATACCTAACGGTCCACTCACTAGGACGCCCTTACCAGGATGATACCTAACGGTCCACTCACTTGGACGCCCTTACCAGGATGATACCTAACTGTCCACTCACTAGGACGTCCTTACCAGGATGATACCTAACGGTCCACTCACAAGGACGCCCTTACCTTACCAGCCATTGAGATACTTCCTCGCATGTCTGGTGTAGCGAAATAAACATTGGTAATGGTTTATCTTTTACTACTCAGAAACAAACTTGGACTGTTGTACAAAGACGAAATATCCATTATTCATGTTTATTGACCATGGAATCAAAGTAGACTCTTTCAACTATCAATTCAAATTTATCCCCATTTCTAGTTCATTATCTAGATTTCAACCCTGTCTTTTATTGAAGGCTTCATATAATTTATCCATTTGCTCCACTGGGTTGCCAGGAATATATAATTGAAGGGTTCTGTTAAGCCCGAGTGAACCAAATATTATTTCCATATCTATCCAGTGTATTACCACGCCACATGATCCAGAGTCCACTAGCGCAATAAAGTATTATTAGTTGAGGGCTTATCCTTGATTTGTGTTAAGTGTATGTACCTCAGCACCGATTTTTATTCGGGCAATACCAGCAGAGGAGTTTGATGACACAGTTCAACCTCTAGTTTTCCTGCCAATCATGAGCCATTGAGAACTAATTTAACTTGATTCTTTTATAGGCTGGTCTATCTTCGAACGCTTCATACAAATACGTACACACTAATTCTTATGCTTTCTATACAAACTCATTTATGAGTCATTTATTTTGATATGCAGTGCATAATGACTACTGTGAAAATTAGGACAAGATACACTCTCGATTAAAAGGAACGTGACAATTAATATTTAGGTTTGAAAGAAAAATGATCGAAAAATGTCCCACTTTGCTAGCATTCGATAGCATAAATTTGTTTCCGTCGTATAAGTATTCAACTTAGTTACTTTATGGTAGAGATGATTGTGCATCCGTATTAGATCGTCAACACATTGTTTAGGCAACTTTCCAGTGTGTGTACTTTCAAGATTGAATGTTTGGATCATAATCGTGCCTCTCATTTCGGTGCAATGTTTGAAAAAATGATTCGCATTTGCATGGCCGTAAGGAACTTCAACGTAATAAATAATTTACACCACTAAGAACTGTTTAATGGGGCCAACTTAACGTACAGGAAGTCAATACATATGATGCCATAACATATTCAGATATTATAACTATGCTTACAAGAAAAAATTTGTTAAACGAACAAGCACTTTCGCCGCAAACGAACCCATTGAACGGTAGCGAATAAAAAAAGTTTCAGGATACTCCAGTCTTGGATAGGCATTTTCACCTCTTATTAATGTTTGATAATAAAAGGTCCACTAGATTTTGCGCCACCGAAATTATGTTCACAATTTATATCAGTGGAATAGGGTCCATTTAATATCGTTTCAGTCATTTAGCGAGTCAAAAATAGTTTAATAAATTTTCAGGAGGACATATATAGTCACCATCTGGAGAAATGCGACGGATGACTAGCGTTTTGAAGAAGAAAATAGATTCCCATTCTGCTAGTGTGAACGCGTTCTATTACTAATGACTACTCGCTCCATAGTACAGGTGATTGTTGTTATACAATAGTTTGGTTTCCTAACAATGTATAGTTTTTTCTCATTCACGTGATCGTTCAATTACTTATATCAGCAGTCGCATTCAGTTGTTGAACTTGAACGCGGCTGCGTGGAAATTTCGTCTTAGTGCGACGGGTCAAGAAACTGATTTTTCTTAAAATATATTTCAATCTTTTTTTAATACAGAGCGCTTTATGAAAAAGTAATAAAGATTGTTTAACACTAACACGTACATAGCAAAACGAAGTTGTGAAATTTTCTAACTCTAGCGGACTTTTGAAGTTCGAATTGCATTATCCTTTTAAAAGCTTGTCCAGGTATAGAATAGAAACATGGTTCCATATTAAAGCTCAATTACTATTTGCAGAAGTATTGTTGGTCTCTACGTCATTAACGAACATCTGGCGAATTCTATTTGACAACTGTACTTTGATGTGCAGTCAACGCCTTATATAACCTTTTCGCATTTCGATCTCAATCGCACTTTGATGAGACTGCGTAATTTATATTTGAATTTCTTGTGTGTAAGAATCCATATATGTCGAGGAAACAGTCATGTGCATATACTTGCTTATAAACGTCCAATTTTGATGAAGGAATGTCTGCAACATAGCACGGCAAGTTCGCATTCGTTGAGTTGTATGTACTTGTGCATACAACTCAGTCTATGCCTGAAGTTCACCGGTGAAACAAGCTATGTTTTAACGGCTGAGTAGCCAACTGACTATGACGAGGTGTTACGGTATTACATCACAACAAAGATTCTTGAATGATCATATAAGTATTTTGGGAATTGTTATACGCAAACTAATTTTCTTTCACACGAGTACAGTACCAGCAGGTATCATCCATCGTAGTAAAGCGGTTTTCCATTGCTGAATAATTTTAAATGAATCACAAATAATGGCAAGCTCTTGTATACCTAGAGAGACGGGTACGTGGCAACAAAGTCAACATATCACATGAACAATAAACGAACCGGTTTGAATTCTACACCATTGCTATAAAGTCTAGCCGTCTACTTGATCCTCTCCAAAATGGTGTAGAAATACCATAACTTAACTGATCATAGATACGACAGTAGCAGGAGAAAATGTTGTGATTGTATTGTTTCAATCGGATACGAATTTTTACTGCTCCATACTGTTCCATACTGTTCCATACTGTTCCATACCGTTCCATTATTCATTGGCACAAATAGGCAAATTGCCATAACAAATATACGGTATGTGCCAACACTAGTCTGCACTACAAGAGTATACCGTAACACAATTCCCTAATAAATTCTAATGCGTATCTATAATATATCCTTATTTCAGCGTCCGACACGGCCGACCGTGTTTTCTGACTGTTCGAAGCGGCTGTTGATGAGGACACATAGACGATAAATGTTAGATGCAATCGCAAGCAGGATACTTGAAATACATTATTTCGATGCTGTGTGATGCGTATCATTCATTATTGAACGATTGCGTAATATTTGAGCAGATGATTATGTCAGTAGATGAACTAGTATCAAACTTTTCTTCAGTTGGTGAATACCTAGTTTGAATATTTTTGTAAAATGAGTTCACGTTAAAGGAATCGAGAATCCTTGAAATGTTGTCTACCAACCGTTCAAACCTCCCATGGAGCAATGTTGAGCAGCCCCAAAATGAACCTTGGATTCCTCTCATGCCTGACTGGAAGAAACTTTGGGCCAAAGATGACGCCATCAAAGTAGAAGCTCCAAGCGGCAAAAATAGCGAGGGGAAGCATCGAGCTTGGGGCAATGGCTGTTTGGGCGGTTACAGAATGAGCTCTGGATACTCTGTAAGAACAGGAGGGGGTGCCGGGGATAGTGAAGTGTGTGAGGGAGGGCATGGGTACGAACCCGATCCTGGGGTATTACTTGAACCTGCTGACACACAACCGTCAACAACATTCAATGGCGGAAGAAATCACTTTTCCAGTCGAAATCTTAGAGAAGATCGAGGAAGTGATGCCAAAGACTGGAGAAGCCAAGAAGAAAGGTGCGTGAATTCAAGAAGAGCAGAGGATTTTGGTGGAGACTGTCTGATTGGACAGGAAGAAAGCAGGTATGTCCTATGATGAATGCATTGTTTGTTCGCAGTAACCATCTTGAGATTTGGATCCGGTGCCTCGTGTGGTACATGACTAAACAAGTCTGATTTTTTTATGGTATCAAGTGTAGGATAACTGTGTACTTGATAATTTCTCCCCTGCTTGCATGTATCTGAACGACTGACGCGTATATACGAAGTACATCAAAATTTACGAATTGCTGGCATCTCAATATTTGTTTTTGAAGGCGTAAAAATTTGCTCTAGCTTTGTATTTCCACTTGCCTAACTATTTTATTGTAGTGTGCCATATACAATACTTGCATCATGCTTGAAAACCTTGAAAAGATGCGGAACATTTTGGAAAGTAATTGGTATAAATAAAGAGCTTAAATTAGGAATTTGACCCCGTACGTGTCTTTATTATACGAGTTTAGTTTTATTTCACTAAGCACATGAAGGTATAAAAGGCAATCATCATATAATTCGAACGCATAGCTGAAACACTTAACCTACAGGCTGTGCAAACGATGTGATTTTCACAGGACGAAGCAACGACATGCGTTAATTGGATGGAAAGGTCTTAATTCATGATGAACTTTGTTTTGGCTACTTCTACACCCTAGATACCTGCGTCGTTGTCATACATTCAAAACATGCTAGAAAGGATTATTATGAACATATAATGACCATAAGAGATTTTATATTCACATGCCATAATTGCAGTATCGTCACGGCCACACGCTGATCGCGGATGCTCTTCTTGAATGAGCGTGTCCGGTAAAACCTGAGCTGTCAGTGCAAAGCCTTTTTCTGGCCCGAAATAGTAACGTCGCTGCTTGCATCTGTCTGATGTCACACGAACGAGTAACGTCGCTGCTTGCATCTGTCTGTTTGATGTCACTCGAAAGAGTAACGTCGCTGCTTGCATCTGTCTGTTTGATGTCACACGAAAGAGTAACGTCGCTGCTTGCATCTGTCTGTTTGATGTCACACATTTCCATCCACGATGCTGAAGCTTGGCCTATAAGGATTGGCATTGGATATTTTTTTTTACATTTTTTTTCTCACAGCTCCACCTCTTCCCATATTAGTATTCCAAAATCAGGCTCTGAACTCAGCCATTTTCAGCGTTCACTCTACACGTCTTGCATGAGAGCAAAACTTTGAAATGTTATGGATTAGTCAATTAGGCATTTGTATGGCTCTATCACAGAAAGGCCTGTTTCACACGGCGGTCGTAGGGTGTGACGCGGCGAGAAGGACAATTATCATGAGGAATCTGTTGAGTGCTCTTACCAACAAAACGAGGAGTTGCTTAGCCTTGATAAGGCACTGACGGCCTTGTCAAGCAGAAACACCATGATCGATGGAGGGCTCGCGAATGTGCTAGCGCATATTTGTTATTAAATCGCTCCTCGGTCAACGACTTTGATTCTGACTTAAGTCATAGGCTACCCTATTTCTCCGTTATGCTAGAAGAATCCAATTAATGAATACATTTTCCAGACATATCGTCAAGGGAGTTCGGATGTCTCGGCAACATTCGGAACGTCAGAGAAGTCAGACGTCATTCAGCGTAGTGCTATCGGAGCTGCTGTGTGAATCTGGCGAGGCAATCATCGACTCCCTCGCTGCCGATAATCAGTCTGCTCTAAAACAGATCCTCATTCAGGCTGATCAAATTTTTGAAAATATGTGCTTGGTAATGAAAGCATTCTCGAAAGCAGTTGCAAGCAATTATGGCCGACAAGAATTGGTGGGATTGTTCACTGCGGTATTTTCAGAACCCTTTTTATCAAAATTGGTAAAGTTTCATGGCAACATGTGTTTTGTCTTGTCTCCGGGAAAACTTGTAGAATTTCTCAATAGTCAATACCAGGTCATCTCAGGTTATTTCAAGTTTATTTCTCTGAATAATTCTTCACCCCAGTTTACTGCTCTGCTGCAAGTTATTCGATCTACCCTGATGAATCGTGTCAAGAATCATGCTCTGAAAGAGTTACGTGACGTTTTCAAGATCTATGATAGATTGCATATACAAATAAACCAATATTTGACGTTGAAAGGGAAGGAAACTGGAAATCATGCAAGCAACATTTCGAGAAACAAATTGTCTGGAATGGATTTGAGAGAACCGGACGAAGATTTTCGTGACCTGACTACGGAACCCTCATACAGCGACATCATGTCGTCGAAAAAACCTTTTGTGAGACGCAACATCGTGATTGGCCAGTACGCTGATGTCCACACCTACCTTGACGTGCAATTTAGGTTGTTTAGAGAGGATTTCATTCGCCCGATGCGAGAAGGAATACAGGATTACATCCGCAACACTTCTAGTTCCAATGAGAATGTCCGTATCTACACAGACGTCAGGGTACTGCAAGTTAATATATCACACGGAAAATACATTTATTCTGTAAAATTGAATCTGTCAAAAAAATTCAACCAGGAAACATCGAAGCGATTAATGGGTGGTAATTTAATTTGTGCTAGTGACGATAATTTTAAAACATTTTGTTTAGCTCTAATTGCTGATCAACAAGACAACTTGAGACAAGGAATTCTGGACATTTGTCCTCTCTCCAAGGTCAAAATTAATTTTTCCTCGACGTACACTGTTGTAGAATCCACCGCTTACTTTGTTGCTTACAAACATGTCCTTGCCGCCCTGCAGCAGATGTCCTGCGACTCTCTCCCTTTGGCTGAACACATTGTCTACGCGCAGAAGCGTGTCGATCTTCCACGTTACTTGCAAAGTCGTATAGATGCCACCTATGATATGACTGTGGTATTGGATCATAAATTCCTGAAAACTTCTAAGCCAAATAATATTTTTAATCGCCCGACATCCTGCCTTCCTATCAATAATCCTCAGCTGGATTGTGTTTCTGTGACGTCAGGTATTAAAGGGTGGCCGTCTTCCGAATCTCTTAAATTAGACCAATCTCAAATTGCAGCTCTTCACGCTGCACTTACGTCTCGCTTGGCTATCATTCAAGGTCCACCTGGGACAGGCAAGACATTTCTAGGTTTGAAAATTGTTCAAACTCTTCTCCATAACTCCGAGACCTGGGCCTCTCCTAAGAAACCAGAATCGACGGGTGATACACGACTTTCTACTCACGAGGTGTCAACAGTGTCAACGTTCAAACCACCAATTCTTGTTGTCTGCTACACAAACCATGCTCTGGACCAATTCTTAGAGGGCATGCAGAATTTCACGAAAAAAATTGTTCGAATTGGTGGTCGGAGTAGAAATGAAGAAATAAAGAAATTTCAAGTTAATGATATAATAAGGAAATTGAAGTCGGCTAAGAAACTCCCTGGTCACTTGGTAAGGGCCAGTGCTTCGCTGCATCGCAATTTTTGTCAAGTGGAATTTCGTTTTGACAAACTTCAAACGCAATTGACCAGAGTGGTAAACTGTGAAGGCCTATTGAGATGGAGCTTCCTCTTGGATAATAAAATAATCCCTTCGCATATTGCAAACCAGCTCTCGGAATTCACCTACCGAGATTGGATATTGCCAAAAGACGAAGAGCTCAATCTAACCGATCCTATAACTTCCTTGAGAAATTGGGACAACAATCCTATTTCAACAAGGCTCGTCAATGATGTTAGGAAAAATGGAGAGCAGATTTGCGATCGAGTAAGCTTTGCAAGTCATGATGATCAGACTCGCACTATTGATGATCAACCTCCCATCAAGCACATCGATACCGATCTCGTCCCGCCAAATGCTGCGATCTTTGATCTTCTTGCGGATTCCGTAGTTGAACAACTTGAAGGGTTCAATGATCAGATGAAGTCTGCAATACCTTCATCAGGATATAATTGGCACAAAACTGTGCTGGAGAGCCAAATATTCTGTATGAAACGACTAACACGCGTTTCAAAGGTTGATGTACGTTTTCTGAAATTGAACGAAAATCAGAATATTCTGAAACTCTGCTTTCATGATCGATGTTTGTTGTACACAACGTGGAAACAGAGATTAGAATTGGTTTACCGGGAACAATTGAATAAACTTGACTACGACTTTCAAACTTCTCCAAGGAACGAAAATGAACCCATTACTTCCAGCTCAAAAATCATGCTAGATTTTTCAAAAAAGAAACGACAACTTCAAGCAAATTTGGCGGGGATCAAAAATCTGGAAGGTGTCATCAAGTGGGACATCTTCATTTCCAATTCGATCGTGTCTTCACCAATTGCTAAACAACTTTCTAGACATACGTACCTTTCATGGATTCTACCTCACGACCCGGAAATAGCAAGAGAAACTATCCTTCCTCAAATGTGGACTGTTTGGCGCAATACGCCCGAACTGAAGGAGTCTCCGAGCACACTTGACGGAGACAATTGGAGACATAATATGATAACGGCTCGATATGATATTTTAACTTCCCTATGCGAATATTTAAATTTGGATGACGTGAAAATTTGTTCTGATGATGTTGAGTTTGAAGTACTTGTAGAGAACTATGACCAAAAGCTCGTAGAGTTGAATTATACGTTGGCCGACACCCTACCAAAAAACCATTTCGAAGCATTGACCAATGAAATTCGAAGAGAACAGGAATTTTTGAGGCGCGTGCTGTCTGTTTCGAAAACTGTTAAGCACAGGCCTATTTTTAGACGCAACGTAAACGTGCACGAATTGTCTTTCGTCGATCGTTGCCTGTTGCATGAAAGCTGGAAGCAAAAACTTATCTGCAAGTACCAAGACATGTGCCGTCCGTACGAAGTCACAGTTCGACAATTGACAGCAAGGATGGATGAAATCAAGCGAGCGCGCTACCTACACGTTGCTAGCCAGGCTGATGTCGTGGGAATGACGACAACTGGAGCTGCTGAGTATAGAAGTTTGATTCAAGAGCTTCGCCCTAAGATTGGTAAGCGGGTGGAACTGAACAATGACAGAGGATGCTGGTCTCATAGTGATTTTCGGCGCGTCTTGAGTTCAGATTGGAACTAGTGAATCTGGTTGTCAGAATATTTGTGTACAACATTATTAGCACCTGCCTTAACAGTTTGAACGCTTATGAAACAGACTTAATATGCAATTTTTAACTTGGAAATATGTAATATATTGTAAATGAGTGGACGTAGCATGGAATGTATAACTGCATCGAATGACGAATTAAAATTGAACTTTAAATTGGACACATTCATATAAGAGTATATCTGCCCCCTTCAGCTGAATCTTGAAACTGCACGTCGAAGCATTTCTGTTGTTGCTGGCTTGCGTTCGCGAGCAATAGATTCTATCTCTCCCCAAAACCAGTAGTCGGGCGGGCTGAGATCAGGGCTATATGCGAGCCTTGGCGGGTTCGTGCGACGGCTGATTGCTCGCTCCGAGGCTGATTGGTCGCTCTGCGGCTGATTGCACGCTCCGCGGCTGATTGCACGCTCCGCGGCTGATTGCACGCTCCGCGGCTGATTGCACGCTCCGCGGCTGATTGCACGCTCCGTGGCTGATTGCACGCTCCGCGGCTGATTGCACGCTCCGCGGCTGATTGCACGCTCCGCGGCTGATTGCACGCTCCGCGGCTGATTGCACGCTCCGCGGCTGATTGCTCGCTCCGCGGCTGATTGGTCGCTCCGCGGCTGATTGCACGCTCCGCGG
>SDVV010014481.1:0-14791 GCA_016164225.1 Gammarus roeselii | reverse complement strand
ACGTGAGAATCGACCATAATGATGTTTCTTACTGCGGTATTGTATCCTGACCAAGCGACCTCATGAAATCTTGTTATACTATATTGATCAAGTTTGATTATGTAGTGAAATATCATTCGAGACCTCTGCTAATATTTAACTGCCATCGAACACTCCTTCGCCTCCTACTGGAATGATATACTACACGTCTGTGTAATCAAACAACCTGAAACTCAATAGGATTCTCAAGGATATCTCAAGCAACTCAAACATTAATGAACACTCTTCGAAAGGAAGGTTGGGAGGGCATTCGACATCCTCGAGGAGGCAAGAGACACTGCGTTCTGAGTGAGCGTCAGGCGCTGGAAGGTTATGAGGGCATTCGACACCCTCGAGGCGGCAAGAGACACAGCGATCTGAGAGAGCGTCAGGCGCAGGAAGGTTGGGAGGGCATTCGACACCCTCGAGGCGGCAAGAGACACAGCGATCTGAGAGAGCGTCAGGCGCAGGAAGGTTGGGAGGGCATTCGACACCCTCGAGGCGGCAAGAGACAGAGTTCTGAGTGATCGTCAGGCGCTGGAAGGTTGGGAGGGCATTCGACATTCTCGAGGCGGCAAGAGACAGAGTTCTGAGTGATCGTCAGGCGCTGGAAGGTGGGCTGAAAATTGTTGATCGTCCGGCGCTGGCAGGCTGGCTGAAAATTGTCAATTTCTTGTGAAATTAGTAACGAAGGATGTCATTGCATTTAAGTACATCTGAGCTATGAAACAAATGATCGGTGTGGATTAAGTGATGTTTGCGTGGTGCGGATGCAAACAATTTTTTCCACTATAATTGCAAAGCGTCGACGAGGGCAGTGTTTGCTCAGCTCCATGCGATACTGCAGTGGAGTGAATTAGGATGGATGAGCCTCTGATATTAATTACCGAGACCTTTTCCCCTGAACACATGAACGAATTTGGTAGAATAGACCTACAGATTTAGATAATTTCTGCCAGATTGACAAAATATTTACATATCCGTACACACAAGAAACCAGAAAGTACACAGAAACCCTAACAACTAAGCAAACCCTAAAAACCCAACTAAAGTTTTGTTATCATTTACAGACACCGGGGCCTAATTTTATTGATTTCAATTTTAATTCAGGTTATCAGGGATTCGTAAATGCTTTACTTGACTGAGAGGGTTGTATGGTTGGCAAAGAGAACTGAAACAACTTTAAATGTAATATCTGGCAGGTCATTTTATAAAAAGAAAACATAGACCCTGATTTATTGCCTTGCGGAACAGCTGCATTTATTGTTAGTTAATTTGATAATCGCTAACCTGTTTGTCCATATTGCAGTCGATTTAACAGATAAATACGCCTTCAGTCTATTGGATGCCCTGATTCCACAGCAATTTATTTCTAGGAGTGGCGTCGAGTGTTCGATGGAATCAAATGTCTTCTTCAGTTCAATAAATGCATGGATACAGAGTTACCTTATCTACGATGGAAACTGTCTTTGAGAAGCCAAACTGATTTTACGAAGTTAGTGAAAATCCGTTTACAAAACTTACAAGCCAATTTGTGCAGCATTTCGCAGAAACGTTCCTAAAATGTGGAAGCACCGAAATTGGACGATAATTATTTCATTGTTGGTTACTGGATTTGAAATCTGGAATAATTTGCACGCACCTAAGTATATCAAAGAAGTCACCTGTTAAAAAACGAATTATTAATGAGTCATGAATGTGTTTTTCCAATGGTTGAATGGCTAGACAAAATTCAGATTTTGATCGGAAAGGAATTATATCACAACATAGTTCTTTTCAAAGTGACAATTATTTTGGTACATTCAGTGAATTAATGTGACAAGCCGAATAAAATAGGAGTGTGGATATCTACATCAACATCAACACAGTTTAGCGGCGAGTCTTTAGTAGGTAAGAGTTGGTAGTCCAAATTCTTTGCAGCATTTGCAAAAAATATATATTTTCAGTGTCCAAATTGTCAACTATTTCGAATGTATGAAATAATTCGACTGGGCCATCCGACTGAAGCTGTTTGGACGAACCTCAAACTGAGTGTGCTACCGTGTCGGACACAGCTATGCCTGACCAGGCAAACGATATCAGACCCGAGGCCTGAGAGCAGTGGCTCCGAGGCCGGTGAAGGTGATAAGGACTGTCCGCCGGCAGTGGTGGAGGAGCGGGTAACACAAAATCCCAGCAAAAATAAAAGCTCAGCGAGCAATAAGTACATGAAATTGCTGAGATAATTTTGAGAGGAGGAAAGATATGCTGATGTGGTGGTAAACAATGTGAGAGGCTCGTCGCTGGTCGGGTAGCTAAAGATGGGAAAATGATCATCAAAACAAAACTGACCAGCATCTGCAGAGCGGGTGATTTCAAAACTGCATTAAAAAAGCTGCAAAAAAATGTAAAATAAATACGGTCCATATACAAACCAGACGATGTCGATGCGATTGATGGTAACTCAGAGCGCGCAATACCGTAAAGGAATAAAATCTTCGAGGTGATGCAAGCCTGCAGCCTCACGAACCCGCTGACTTTTCTACCATGGTCTGATGTGAGTAGAATGATTCCAGGGAAGGGTGCGAGTAAACAGTTCAGCAAGGTTGTTTCCGAGTATCTCACAACAGAAGAAACGCTCGGGCAGCAGAGAGGGACGCATCTCGCCAGGTGCTAGATGAAATAGACGTAGACGAATGGAACAAACGGAATCCCCAGTAATAGGCTATGCATGAAGAAACCTGGCCAATTACGGAAGATATCAAATCATACACGGAAACCATGATCAGTCTTGGAACAGTTACGCCCACTTCTTTCATGAGTGCAATTATACTTAGAAAACAAATGACGATGACGAACAGGTTTGATCGCATCATCAGTCAACACAAGATTAAACTTGACCAAAGTCATCCTCCGGCTTACTCCGAACAAGAAACACCACATCATTCAAACAAACATCCAACCCACCCTCCCACCACTGAGTCTCACATCACCCATCTGCCGAGGCCATCAAGGCCAACACAACCTTCTGCCACTAAATATTACACCACCTAACCCCCTGCATTGTCAATGTCAATTTTTCTACCTGCTAATGCAGCCTTCTGGCTGCTCGGGGATGACGGGGAATTTCATAAGAGAACCGACCCAACAAAACGGCCTCATTCAACAAAGGAAGCTGTTAAGCAGGGAGTGTATGACATACCACCTGCTCCGCTCAAACAATCTGTAGTCGGAGGGACTAGTGTATGACGTCGCAAGGTATCTTTTCTGACATCTGCATGAAGGTATATTTCCTACGCAAATATGTAGGATATATGTGTCCATCCACGTTCCATTGACTGGTGAACAGATACTGAGTGAGAGAAGGAGGATGACTGGAGATGGCGGCTACGCAGTAGAGAAGCTCAATCGCTTCTGAAAGTTGTCTGCCTTCAAAGGAAGTAGAATATACCAAAAAGTTACGCATCTAAAATCCCCGATGTAAGGCCTGCGGGCGCCCGCGTTCCAAAAAATGTTTGGTACTCTCTAAATGAAACCAATAAAAAAAAACGTCTCCATCATAATATCCAATAAAATTCCTTTAAGAACTCTTCGTTCGGGCACTTATAACTGCTATGGGTTTATTAGTGTAGGAAGTGTTTAGTAACAGCTGTTTCCATAGAATGATAAGCTTGCGCTACATGAGACGTAGCTGCTCAAACCTGAGCTGCCTATTAGTCTCGAGAGATGGCAACGTTCATTTTCCTACATATTTTCAATCAATTCAGAGAACAGTGGGCTAAGAGAAAACCCGTCTGGCGGACCAGCCTTCTTGTAGTCAAATGGGGTTATTTCATTAGGAAAAATCGAGGAGTACAATGATTTTTGGATTAACGGGTTACCTTTGGAAGTTGAGGGGACGTCAATTTTATTAATTATTGTGCATTTGCTTTATGCAGCTCAACGCAAAATAGAATTAGCAACGGTGTATCATTGAAATTTATAGACAATCCTTAGAGAATCAGCTGATGATTATGTTTGTCTTGTGTGTGATTTTAATTGCTCATAGGTAGTAGAATGGCACACATACTCATGTGAATCTCAACTGAGGATGAGTAAAACAGATGTCTCACTAGCTTTGCCTTTACCTCAGCAATAGCCGACAATGTTACGCGGGTGTTTGTACTGGATTACATGTTTCCGCGATATCACATGCTGCTGTATGCAAAGCTCCCATTACATGCGCTTCCTGTAATGGTTAATGGGGATACAGGCATTCAATCCATTAACTAGTAATTCAATAGCGTAACAAAAAACAATATTTTCTGTTCAACTTTGCTTAATCAATGAACGACCGATAAATTTACTACAGGCACAGTTGCATCAAAGTCCGTATAACTAGTTATTCAGAACAGGCTTGACTGCATGAAAGGCCGTATAACTAGTTATTCAGAACAGGCTTGACTGCATGAAAGGCCGTATAACTAGTTATTCAGAACAGGCTTGACTGCATGAAAGGCCGTATAACTAGATATTCAGAACAGGCTTGACTGCATGAAAGGCCGTATAACTAGTTATTCAGAACAGGCTTGATTGCATGAAAAGCCGTATAACTAGTTATTCAGAACAGGCTTGACTGCATGAAAGGCCGTATAACTAGTTATTCAGAACAGGCTTGACTGCATGGAAGGCCGTATAACTAGTTATTCAGAACAGGCTTGACTGCATGGAAGGCCGTATAACTAGTTATTCAGAACAGGCTTGACTGCATGAAAGGCCGTATAACTAGTTATTCAGGACAGGCTTGACTGCATCAAAGGCCGTATAACTAGTTATTCAGAACAGGCTTGACTGCATGGAAGGCCGTATAACTAGTTATTCAGAACAGGCTTGATTGCATGAGAGGCCGTATAACTAGTTCTTCAGGACAGGCTTGACTGCATCAAAGGCCGTATAACTAGTTATTCAGAACAGGCTTGACTGCATCGAAGGCCGTATAACTAGTTATTCAGAACAGGCTTGACTGCATCAAAGGCCGGATAACTAGTTATTCAGAACAGGCTTGACTGCATGAAAGGCCGTATAACTAGTTATTCAGAACAGGCTTGACTGCATCAAAGGTCGTATAACTAGTTATTTAGAACAGGCTTGACTGCATCAAAGGCCGTATAATTAGTTATTCAGAACAGGCTTGACTGCATCAAAGGCCGGATAACTAGTTATTCAGAACAGGCTTGACGACGGTTTGAAAAACAACCCTCAACCAATTCGGGGTAAAATTTCCACATGGGACTGAAACGTGCTCGTTTGCGTTAAAACAATCGATTAACTACCTTGTTGGAGTGGATTTTTGTGTAAAGAGGCTTTTGATCGAGGAAATCATCGAACACTAAGATAAGGAGTGCCAGTACATTTTCTTTGCCTATTGAAGTATTGGTACCAGAAACAATAATGTGTTAAACAATGGGGAGCTCAAACTCGTTTCGAACGAGTAAGGGGAAAAGGCAGGAAAGCCTCCTCTGACATATCCTATGCAATGTGTACATAGACAACTCAAACGACCGGCTATCTCTTAGCCGTGATGGGTGTCACATTGCCGGCAGCTATGTTGACGCGATTGGCTATGCCGACGACATAGTTCTGTTCACTTCACATGTCGATGCTCTCCAGGTGATGCTAGGTATTTGTGCGACTGAAGCACGAAGCTAGACCCCGGGTACAACACTAGTAAATTAGTGTGTATGCTGGTGATACCACCCAATCAGAGGTTCCAAGGCACACCGGACGGTGATTTCAACGGGACTCCGCTGGAGTATGTGGATGTTGACTGGACTTGAGGCACCTAATAATCAATAACGAGTGAGATAATGCTGATGTATCAATACAATTACGGAGATTAAGTACTGTTGCCAATCAGCATCTAATAGAATTCGATATTTGCACAACGGATGTTAAGCTGTTTGTTTTTGAAACGCTCTGTTATCCTGTTCATAGTAACTTATCTTGATTTCAATTTGCGAGGGACACTATGAGCAGCCTGCAAGTAGAATGCAGTGACATGTTCCGGAGACTGGTCGGTGTCCCGAGAAGAACGAGTGATAGCCTGGTATTTGCGAGCATGATGTTGACTGCTTGAAAGTACGAGCAAGAAAAAGTGTCTACAGCCTCCAGGAACGAATTGAAACCTCCAATAGTTCCTTCATGGAGTCCATGGGTATAAATGAGGGATCTAAACTATCGCCATTGAAAGGGAGATAGGACAGAGAACTGCTGGTGTGGGATCATCCCGGTATCAATAGAAATAATGTTTAGATCCCATCTGTCTTTTCCATACTTTGAACCAATTATTTGTGTGTGTTGTGATACTAGCAAGGCAACTCAGTAAATGTTGGCTGATGGGTGGCGCTGGGCATGTGTAGCTTTATACTTTACCTCTCCATTAGGATGTTTCTTTATATATGTCCTCGCGGGGGAAAAAACATAGAAGGTTCCTACACTATGTGCGTGTATGAGTTCATTTGTTACTAACGTATATGCTGCTGTCATGTGAGTTACTCCTACTGCCTTGGTTCTCAGTGTGGTGGCTTGAACGTTTTGGTCGGAATTTCCCCTTGACCCCGTACCTTAGTAAACATGTTTGTACCATCAAGTATCTTAATACGAGTATTATTATTGTCAATTGTTATTGTAATTGTTATTGGGATTTCGAATGGGTATCCTACCAGATACTTGTGATGATGAGTTTTTAAAGGGACTCCAATTATTTTCACCATTTCCATGACAATTGTCGATTTTTATTTTATTCTATTAAGTTTTAGCTGTTCTTACTATGGCTCAACGGTAATTACAATGTGCTACATTTTATCTTTCATATTTCAATCCCAATTTGAACTACTGGGATTGAAACATGAACAATCGACTTCATAAGATCAGAGGACAGTCAAGAATTCTAGAGTCGTTTAGCTTCTTCAAATTAAATTGTTGATGAGATTTATTGAATTGATCTCGTCAATAAAATGTTCATTTTGTTGATTAACATTTCAATGGTCGGGTTGAGGAAAGAAAAAACTGTGTCGAAATACGTTTGAAGAAGAGATATCACGGCACGTTGTTTGAGAATATTCTTCCGTTTCTGTTGTAGTATATATTTGGAAAATTGAACCATAGTAGTCAGAGTTATTGAGAGAAGGCTTTCCAGTACTGTTATTGCAGAGCAGGCCCCTCAAAATAATAGTCAAGAAATGACGGATATCCAGATAGCTATATTGAAGGAAGCGGGCAGGCTTTACGATGGTGGGTCAAAAATAAAACGATTACATTGTAGAGAACAAGTTTGTCACGTGAGTACAATTTTGAGAGAGTCAGTTAATATTTAGATGACCAGCTACAACAAGTGTGAAGTTTGCCTGGACGTCGTGGAGCTACATGCGCTCTACTTCAACAAAACAGTTGCCAATCATACAAGCATGCCGTTATACAGGAAAAATACAGAATTATTCTGCGCCTAGTTCTCCTGACGACTCACAATTCTATCGTATTGTTGCATATGCTAAGTTGTTCTTCTTTATCTACTAAGAAATCCACTCTGCTAACGAGCGAAACTCCGCCGCCTTTGCCTCCGTCTATGACAGTGTTGCAGCCGTCATAACCCTGAATAGAGCGCCAGCACGCACTAGGCCCAACAAAAAATCGCATTCCTAGAAACAATTTTTTTCTGGCTGCCTCTGACGTGATTGCAGCATCAGAATGGACTTTTTAACATTTGCATTGAATTTACGAATGCTGAAATTTGATACCGAGTAACGTGGTTAACGAGGCTGCTCAACAAATATTCGTCCATGGTACGATAATTGGATGGTACTAGTTGGTTGTAAAATGCAGAATGACTGTCATTTCTGTTCATAAATTTCACTTCACAGGCTGCCAGCCGTACTTAATCTTACAGTGGCATGTAACATCGAACAGCACCAAAAGCAAAGCCGTGCAATTAAAGAACACGATGAGTATTTTAAGATCGGATACCATCACGGAAGTAGATTTTGAACATAATGGAAGAGTCGACCGCTAACGAGAATGGCACAAACCATAAAGAGAACCACTGGCCAGTATAAGTACGCTGGAAGGTTTCATGTGTCGGGCAGGCAAGTCAGAATCTACTTAAATATTTTTTGAATCCATCAACAAGCGTTCTATTTTTCTACATCAGTCAGTGTAAGCGTGGGAGTGAAAATAGGTAAACCCTTTTGTAAATAACGCCCGAAGCAAGCATGAAGCGTACCATTTCAATGCATGAATCTGGTTATGTGTGGCAAGTATGATTAGGGCAAATAAATGCTTCAGTGTGTCAGTGGGGGGTCAGGTTGGTATGTTAAAGTGTGTAAGTTCATGGTCATTTAAGTATGTTCAAGTGTGTAAGTTCATGGTCATTTAAGTATGTTCAAGTGTGTAAGTTCATGGTCATGTAAGTATGTTTTAAGGAGGTCAGATCGAGGATGATCCGATAAGTCTGCTTAAGTGTGTCCATGTGTGATGAGGAACGTGCTCTTAAGTATCTCAAAGGTGGCCAGGTAACTATGTTTAGATATGTAAGTTGATAGTCAGGTCAGTGTACTTAAGTATGTCAGTTGGTTGTCGGGCAAATTCGCTGTTGCTTGTTAGAGGGTGGTCAGCTAATTATATTTAAGGATCATGTAAGTTGCTGAGGGTGTCAGAGAGTGGCCAAGTTAATGTCTTTACGTGTGTCAATGGACAGGCAGATAAGTGTGCTTAAGTATGTCAGCGTGTCGGCGGGTAGGTAGGCACAATAAGGTAAGTAAGTCACTGCCACAGGACCATCGGAGCTGCAGCCTTGACGAAGATAAACAGCCGGCAGCCGGACACGCTTTTGGTGGCCGGTTGCCGGACTAACTTTCAGAGACGGTGTCGCCTTAATTACGTTTGCTCCAACGCCAGACACAAGTTCCCGCTCCAGTCTGTAGGTAGGGGGTGTGTAGGTAACAGTGTGTGAGTGGGTGCATGTGTGGAGCACAGATACCCGCAACACTTCACGCCACGTAACATTCTGCCAGCGCGAAGTTGGCAATTTGATCTGCACGTTTCTGTAGCTTACCGTTTCTAACGCGAGTGCCCAAGACATGCTGCACTCACCTCGTTAGAAGCAACCAATGCGGACACTAAGTTACAGTTTCTAGCGCGAGTGCCCAAGACATGCTACACTCACCTCGTTAGAAGCAATCAATGCGGACACTAAGTTACAGTTTCTAGCGCGAGTGCCCAAGACATGCTGCACTCTCCTCGTTAGAAGCAATCAATGCGGACACTAAGTTACAGTTTCTAACGCGAGTGCCCAAGACATGCTGCACTCACCTCGTTAGAAGCAAACAATGCAGACACTAAGTTTCAGTTTCTAACGCGAGTGCCCAAGACATGCTGCAATCACCTCGTTAAAAGCAATCAATGCCGACACTAACTTACAGTTTCTAACGCGAGTGCCCAGGACATGCTGCAATCACCTCGTTAGAAGCAATCAATGCGGACACTAAGTTACAGTTTTTAACGCGAGTGCCCATGACATGCTACATTCACCTTGCTTGAAGCAATCAATGCGGACTACTAAGTGTCCGGTTTTTACGCGAGTGCCCATGACATGCTACATTCACCTCGCTTGAAGCAAACAATGCGGACCCTAACTTACAGTTTCTAACGCGAGTGCTCATGACATGACTCACCTCGTTTGAAGCAACCAATGCGGACACTAACTTACAGTTTCTAACGCGAGTGCCCAAGACATGCTGCACTCACCTCTTTTGAAGCAATCAATGCGGACACTAAGTTAAAGTTTCTAACGCGAGTGCCCAAGACATGCTGCACTCACGTCGCAAGAAGCAACCAATGCGGACACTTACTTACAGTTTCTATCGCCAGTACTCATGACATGCTGCACTCACCTCGTTTGAAGCAACCAATGCGGACTCTAACTTACAGTTTTTGACGCGAGTACCCAAGACATGCTGCACTCACCTCGTTTGAAGCAATCAATGCGGACTACTAAGTTACAGTTTTTAACGCGAGTGCCCATGACAAGCTACATTCACCTCGCTTGAAGCAACCAATGCGGACCCTAACTTACAGTTTCTAAGGCGAGTGCCCGAGGCATGCTGCACTCACCTCGTTTGAAGCAACCAATGCGGACACTAACTTACAGTTTCTAACGCGAGTGCCCAAGACATGCTGCACTCACCTCTTTTGAAGCAATCAATGCGAACACTAAGTTACAGTTTCTAACGCGAGTGCCTAAGACATGCTGCACTCACCTCGCATAAAGCAACCAATGCGGACACTAACCTCCACTTCCTAACGCCAGTGCTCATGACATGCTGCACTCACCTCGTTTGAAGCAACCAATGCGGACACTAACTGTAACAGTTTCTAACGCGAGTGCCCAAGACATGCTGCACTCACCTCGTTTGAAGCAACCAATGCGGACACTAACTTACAGTTTCTAACGCAATTGCCCGAGACATGCTGCACTCAACTCGTTCGAAGCAACCAATGCGGACACTAACTTACAGTTTATAACGCGAGTGCCCAAGACATGCTGCACTCACCTCGTTTGAAGCAACTAATGCGGAAACTAACTCGCAGTTTCTAACGCGAGTGCTCATGACATGCTGCACTCACCTCGTTCGAAGCAACCAATGCCTTCCCTAACTTACAGTTTCTAACGCAAGTGCCCAAGACATGCTGCAATCACCTCGTTAAAAGCAATCAATGCCGACACTAACTTACAGTTTCTAACGCGAGTGCCCAAGACATGCTGCACTCACCTCGTTTGAAGCAACCATTGCGGACACTAACTTACAGTTTCTAACGCGAGTGCCCAAGACATGCTGCACTCACCTCTTTTGAAGCAATCAATGGGGACACTAAGTTACAGTTTCTAACGCGAGTGCCCAAGACATGCTGCACTCACCTCGCATAAAGCAACCAATGCGGACACTGACCTACAGTTTCTAACGCGAGTGCCCAAGACATGCTGCACTCACCTATTTTGAAGCAATCAATGCGAACACTAACTTACAGTTTCTAACGCGAGTGCCCAAGACATGCTGCACTCACCTCGCATAAAGCAACCAATGCGGACACTAACTTACAGTTTCTAACGCCAGTGCTGATGACATGCTGCACTCACCTCGTTTGAAGCAACCAATGCGGACACTAACTTACAGTTTCTAACGCGAGTGCCCAAGACATGCTGCACTCACCTCGTGTGAAGCAACCAATGCGGACACTGACCTACAGTTTCTAACGCGAGTGCCCAAGACATGCTGCACTCACCTCGTTTGAAGCAACCAATGCGGACACTTACTTACGGTTTCTAACGCGAGTGCACAAGACATGCTGCACTCACCTCGTTTGAAGCAACCAATGCGGAAACTAACTCACAGTTTCTAACGCGAGTGCCCATGACATGCTGCACTCACCTCGTTCGAAGCAACCACTGCGGACACTAACTTGCAGTTTCTAACGCAAGTGTCCGAGACATGCTGCACTCACCTCGTTTGAAGCAACCAATGCGGACACTAACTTACAGTTTCTAACGCGAGTGCCCAAGACATGCTGCACTCATCTCGTTTGAAGCAACCAATGCGGACACTAACTCGCAGTTTCTAACGTGAGTGCCCAAGACATGCTGCACTCACCTCGTTTGAAGCGACCAATACGAATACCGTAAGAGGAATATTCCCTGATAAGCTAGTCGGTCGTCTAAACGCTCGTTTGTTCGGCCACCATTTGTCACGCTGGTCAGACAGATTGACATCAGGCACCTGCGGCGATCGTCATGCAGCAGCTGCAAAAACCTTCACTAGCCTACATTTGAAAAGAAGATGCACACTCCGTCACTAACTTACAGTCTCCACAGCAACAGCTTTACATATTTTCACTAGCTAACAGTCTCGACAGCCGCAGCTGCTCACATTTTCACTAGCTTACAGGCTTGATAGTGGCAGCAGCTGCACCCACCTTCACTAGCTACAGTCATCACAACAGCCGCAGATGCAAAAGCCTTTGCAAGCTGATAGTCGTAACTGCACAAGCTTCACAATGATTTTCTAGCTACGAGTATCGGCAGCAGCAGATGCCACGTCATCCCTTGCTAACAGTCTCGACAGCAGCTGCACACACCATCACAAGTCACCATCTCGAGCGCAGCAGCAGCATGACCCTTATCAAGCTCACCGTCTCACCAACAGCAGCTGCACAATCCTTCACTAGTTAACAGTCGTGGCAGCGGCAGATGCACACATCCCCACTTGATATCCTTCTCTAGAACAGCAGTTGCACACAACTTCACTAGAGCGCAGTCTCGACTGCAGCTGCTGCGCACTCCTTCGCTTGCTTGCAGACTCGACAGCAGCTGCTCCACTTCACACTCGATTATGCTTCCGAGTAACACATCATCAAACGGCCTGTGCGTAAGTTTGCTTTGGCTGCTCTTGGAGTAAACACGAGCCAGCACAAGCAAACAGAGACCGAGCCACTGCGGCGCACCTCGCCCAAAATCCGACTTTGAGGTCCCGATCATGAGCCGGGCAGGAGGTCTTGGCCATGAGCTGAGCAGATGAAACAGACCCTGTGCAGAGCACGAGGTCCAGGCCTTAAACCGTGCAGGATCTCCCAGTCATGAACCGAGGAGAAAGTCCCGTCTATGAACCGAACAGAAGGCCTCATAAATGAGCCAAGCAGTTGATCCCGGACTTGTCCTGAGAACAAGGTTCCGGATTTGAGCCGAACAGAAGGTCTCCGTTCTGCGCCGAACAGAAGGTTTTAGCCATGACCCGAGCAGAAGATCCTGGCACTTTGTTGAGCAAATACTCCCTCTCTCAGCCGTACAGAAGGCCTTACCCGGCCTAAGCCAAGCAGAATATCCCGTACTCAAACCTAGCAGCGTCTGTTCAAAATTGGCTTACTTTGGCTCAACGACACGAGTTAATTAACCCTGTTTTAAGCACGCACCAGAGCAAACATAAATGAAGAAAGATAATAGTCACTAGCTGTTGATACTCATCTGAATTTTTATTTTAGCGGATGATAAAACAAATAGTTTTAGTTGTGTAAGGCCGATGACGTGTAGTTATTACTGTTTGTTATGGGGCTGTTTGTAATAGGGCTTCTGTTATTACTCTTTGTAATGGGGCTGTTCGTGACGGGTTATTAGATATAATTTTGAGCAACTATTTTGATGAGGTTTCAAAGTTTTATCTAAACCAACATAAGGTTATCAATTCGAAGTTTAAAGTTTATGCAAATTAGAAATTATTACTAGTATATCATATCGAGGCAAAATTTGAATTGTGGGATACTCTCAGAAAACTCACAAAAACTTTGAAAAGTCACACCAAACTCAGTTTTCAGTGCGATCGCTCCTTGAAACATTTTGTGTCAACTTTAAAGATTTTCCATCAACGTTTTCCATGAAACTATTTGCATCGTCGTTCGTTCGCACGAGCTGTTTGCTGGTCGTTCGTTCGCACGAACTGTTTGCTGGTCGTTCGTTCGCACGAACTGTTTGCTGGTCGTTCGTTCGCACGAACTGTTTGCAGCGTCGTTCGTTCGCACGAGCTGTTTGCATTGTCGTTCGTTCGCACGAACTGTTTGCTGGTCGTTCGTTCGCACGAGCTGTTTGCATTGTCGTTCGTTCGAACGAGCTGTTTGCATTGTCGTTCGTTCGCACGAACTGTTTGCTGGTCGTTCGTTCGCACGAGCTGCTTGCATCGTCGTTCGTTCGCACGAACTGTTTGCATCGTCGTTCGTTCGCACGAACTGTTTGCATCGTCGTTCGTTCGCACGAGCTGTTTGCATCGTCGTTCGTTCGTACGAACTGTTTGCTGGTCGTTCGTTCGCACGAACTGTTTGCTGGTCGTTCGTTCGCACGAGCTATTTGCATTGTTGTTCGTTCGCACGAACTGTTTGCTGGTCGTTCGTTCGCACGAGCTGTTTGCATCGTCGTTCGTTCGCACGAATTGTTTGCATCGTCGTTCGTTCGCACGAGCTGTTTGCATTGTCGTTCGTTCGCACGAACTGTTTGCATTGTCGTTCGTTCGCACGAACTGTTTGCTGGTCGTTCGTTCGCACGAGGTGTTTGCATCGTCGTTCGTTCGTACGAACTGTTTGCTGGTCGTTCGTTCGTACGAACTGTTTGCTGGTCGTTCGTTCGCACGAACTGTTTGCTGGTCGTTCGTTCGCACGAACTGTTTGCTGGTCGTTCGTTCGCACGAACTGTTTGCTGGTCGTTCATTTGCACGAGCTGTTTGCCTCGTCGTTCTTTCGCACGAGCTGTTTGCATCGTCGTTCGTTCGCACGAACTGTTTGCTGGTCGTTCGTTCGCACGAGCTGTTTGCATTGTCGTTCGTTCGCACGAACTGTTTGCATTGTCGTTCGTTCGCACGAACTGTTTGCTGGTCGTTCGTTCGCACGAGGTGTTTGCATCGTCGTTCGTTCGTACGAACTGTTTGCTGGTCGTTCGTTCGTACGAACTGTTTGCTGGTCGTTCGTTCGCACGAACTGTTTGCTGGTCGTTCGTTCGCACGAACTGTTTGCTGGTCGTTCGTTCGCACGAACTGTTTGCTGGTCGTTCATTTGCACGAGCTGTTTGCCTCGTCGTTCTTTCGCACGAGCTGTTTGCATCGTCGTTCGTTCGCACGAACTGTTTGCTGGTCGTTCGTTCGCACGAGCTGTTTGCATTGTCGTTCGTTCGCACGAACTGTTTGCATTGTCGTTCGTTCGCACGAACTGTTTGCTGGTCGTTCGTTCG
>SDVV010014480.1:0-14791 GCA_016164225.1 Gammarus roeselii | reverse complement strand
GGGGGTGAGAGCAGAGGAGAGAAGAAGGTTGAATGTTTTCGAGATGAAGTGTTTGAGGAGCATGGCTGGAGTAACGCTGAGAGACCGGATCACCAACGACGTGGTTCGAATCAGAACAGGGATGGTGAAAAAGTTGGAGAACAGAGTGGATTCGCGTGTACTGAGATGGTTCGGGCACATGGAGAGGATGGATGAAGGGAGATTGGTGAAAAGGGTGATGAATGCGAAGGCAAGTGGTCGCAGGCCTAGAGGTAGACCGAAGTTTGGGTGGATGGATGGTCTGAAGCAGGCGTTGGGAAGGAGAGACATACATGTAAAGGTGGCGAGAGAGCGTGCAATGAACAGGCGTGAGTGGAGAATGGTTGTGAATGGTTGATTTTGACGCTGCTCTGATGTGCTTTCCCGCCCTTGGCATCCCGCTGTCGGGATGAGCGTGGGTGGGGAGGGCCCGGCCATTATGACGCGGTGGGGGTAAACCAGTGAAAACTGTCGGGCCCTGCTGCTGACGACGGTTCCTCGGTGCATTCGGGACCCAGAGTGTAAGTTGAGGGGCTACCGGCCGGACCCTTTAGCACAAAAGGGCTAAGTTGGGTGAGTGTGAGCGTATGAGGTGCGCCTTGCCGTCGGCCACCCCCCTTTCTGGGGGATGCGGCCTAGTGTCTGTATCTGTATCTGTATGTATCTATTTACAATTTTTTTTATCACAAATGAACATCAACCGATCAGAATATAAACCTGATAACATGTTTAGTAAGATTTAAAACAAATTATATATACAGAAACAGAACGTAGACCCGAAGAAGCAAAAATGCGCTAAGGGCAACCTACCTAGACTTGAACCTATCCTGACAGTTACCTTACTTAAGTGGTATGTGTAAAATACTAGAAAAGTATCGAAAACCACAATAATATTGAAGAAAAACATGAGGTAACATTGTTCACAATGAATTTGATACGAAAAAGCTCAGACAACTGTATTAATAATGTGAAACAAAATGTTGTTTGAGTTTGGATTTAATAGTAAATAATGAAGTTGAAGATTTGATTATATTTGGAATGGAATTCCACAATTTGAAACCCTTATAGACAAGGAGACCTTGTTAAACCTTGTCAAATTGAATGACTCTCGATTTCTTGTTGAGTGCTAATGTGCATCAGACTGATGCTGTTAATGTTCCAGGAGATGCCTATCATGGTCAACATGAACAGTTGTAAACATATAGACACGTATTTGAAAGCAATAGAGATCCTCAATTATAAGAATATTCATAGATCTGAAGTAACTACTTTTGTTTCCTGTATAAGGGAGGTTATTTATGTCTCTACATGCTTTCTTTTGCATGACTACCATTTTACTCGTTACATTTTTATGACTTGCAAATCAAGATTCAATTCCATAGAAGAAATAAGGTTGAACTAAGGAAAGATAAATTATTATAAGAACTTCTGGAGTAAGAAAATATTTTAACTTATACAGGATACCGATTGATTTGCTTAGTTTAGTTGACATATAATCTACACGAGTTTTGAATGTAAGATGACGGTCGAGATGCATGCCGAGAAACTTAATGTGATTCACTTCACTAATATTAGCATTTCCCATTCTTACCGAGGAAATATCAATGTTTCGTTTGCTTGAGAATGTACTAAATTTAATTTTATCAACATCCGTGTAAATTTTATTTGTGTCGAGCTAATTATTTACAGATATTAATTCATTATTCATTTCAATTGCGATGTCCATATCGGTTTTTGGAAATGAGGCTGACAAGGTACTATTATCAGCAAATAGGATGAATTTGAACAGATTTGAGGGATTTGGAAGATCATTTATGAAGATTAGACGCAATAGTGGCCCCAAGATTGAGCCTTGAGGGACCCTATGACTAATATTGAGAAGATTTTATTCAAAGTATATTGTTGTCTATTAACGAGGTATGATCGAAATCTATCCAATGCTAGTCATCGTGCTTCCTAGAAGCGTTACTTGGATGGTAAAATATTATGATCAACGCTATCGAATGCCTTCCGAAAGTCTAAAAATATGTATAGTACAACTTGATCTGAATCAAAATTTTGCTTTAAAAAAAAATCTTTTGGTCTCATATTGCTTGCACTGTTCATTTTTTGCTCTGAAACCCATGTTGACCACGGCAAAGAATGTCTCGTTGCTTTAAATAATTATACAGTTGTTTGAACGCTATTTTTTAAATATTTTACTGAACATCGGCAATATTGAAATAGGTCTATATTACTGTTATTTCCTACTTCACAAGTTTTGGGAACTGGGATGACTCTCGCAATTTTAAGAGACTGAGGAAATATACCGTATTCGAAGATCTATCTATTATTGATGCTGAAACAGGAGACACAATATCACACTCGAATTGCACAACTTTAACAGGTACCGAGTTTATATCACACTTCTTGTCCCTAAGAGACATAATAGAATTCCCTAAATCTTGTTGTTTATAGCTTTAAGAAAGAACGAATTAGGGTAATCACCTTGCATGTAATGTAAAGGATCAAAAGGGCTATCGTTACAGGATTCAGCAACTGACTTACCAATACCAACAAAAAACTAATTAAATACGTTAGCAGTATCAACATCGTTTTGTATCTGATGTCATTGTGCACAATAGTTTGAATGCCGTCTTTCTTTTTATTTGTGGATGATGGGCGGAGAATTTTATTAATTACATTCCAGGTTGCTTGCGTGTTATCTTTAAAGTTGTTAAATTTATCCATGAAATATTGTTTTTTAGATATTCTTATTTGATTTGTAACATAATTACTAAAACTTTGAACTCATGATCGGGGATATTTATGTTTTCCTTAATATTTGAAAAAATAGCAAATGTGATCCATGGTTTCTGCTCAGTTTTTTGAGACATAGTTTATGTTTTGATATGAGAGCAATCATTGTAAACTGAGTATAGTATGTCAGAAAAGTCTCTAATGGCATCGTCAGGATTTCTATTATCATCAATGTTTTGAAAATTATGATTACTCAAGTTAACTTGCATTGCTTTCAAAGACTCCTCGTTAATATTGCGGAAATTTAGGAATTTATTTTCCAGATTTCCAGCATGGGACTTATTAGTAGAGCACTTCATTTTTATTAAAAAGACGAGCAGGTGATCCGAAATATCTGACAGTATTATTCCAGAGAGGAACTCACGAGGAGATCCTCTCTGGAATAATACTGTACACAATTAGTGTACATGTAGCTGAATTTTTAGATCTTCGAGTAGGCTTAGTAATCAGTGGGATAAGGGATAAAGTATTCAAACAGTTGATAAAATATAAAATTCCGGCATCATTGCCGGAGTTGAGAAGATTGAAGTTGATATCACCACACAAAATAACGTCGCTCTTGTATATATCGCCAGTTTGCAAAATAAAATCTTGAAAACAGCCTGTAAAACTATTATTATTGGCTGAGGGTGGCTTATAAATGTTATCTATAGTTATTTTTTTGGATTCGTAGCATATTTTGAGAAATAAAGATTCACTAAAAGGTGAGGACACAGGAATATGCAAGAGCTTCTGAACTTTGAAGCAATCACGAACATAAACAGACACTCCTCCACCACGCGTCCTGTTGATCCTTAAGGAATGAAATGACTGGTAGTTTTTAAAGGTATAGAGAGATTTAGTTGACTCCGTCAGCCACTTTTTAGTGAAGCAAATAATGCCAAATTAATGCTTCAGTGCGCAGAAAAGAGTATTTACACAGTTAAAAATAAAACAGAGAGATCTTATATATAAATGAATTCCTGCTAAGTCTTCATAAGATGTATATTTTATTTTATTAAATGTATCTATGTCATAATAATTACTTTGATCGTCATGATTTAGTTCAGGATATATTTCATTAAAATGATTGAAGTCGGCATCAATCTGTGGTAATAGCTCATCTTCTTCATTTTTCATAAATTTACAGTGGAAGAAAAATGTATTATAAAATTACATCTAGGCTAAAAAACTAAAATGGTAATTCACCCCACTAGCGAGGTGTAATATCATCAATGAGGAACAAGTCGTGATCCCCCGCGATCTATGTAGGATAACATTTTGCCGTGTTACATTATTGTTCACAATCATATGAAATAAAATAAATCAGTAGAAAACATTGACAAATGAAACAAAGACCAGAAAAATATGGCTCTATGAAGACTAGTATTCAAACACTGTGTGAGCAGAGCTGCTGTGAAGTATGGCCATTCGTCTACAAAGGAGCCAGAAGCGTCGTTAATCTGTTTACTGAGCAGTTCGTCAAGAACTCGATGGTTGTTGACAATGAACTTCCGGTACTGTTGACTGCCGTGACCTGCAAAACCAATCGCAGGTAGCCACGGACAAACACTACACTTCTGAGACCGACTGGTACCGATGACATTGGGATATGTTTTCTTGGCACAACGGAGCTCGTACATGTTGATGTTGCGAGTGGGCATCAGAGATTCGTTCACAAAAAAATGATCAGGCTTCGTTTCTTTACAAGCAGACATGACCTTACTCCTGACGTCACGTCGACACAGTTTAAAGAGGGCATTTTTTTTGGCAGGGCATCGATCAGGTTTCTTGCCGATCCTGTGGGCCATACTGATGTCCTCCTCGGAAATGATGACTCCGGTCTTTTCAGACATTAGTTTTTGGGCGAGCGCATAGCAGTCTTCGTCTGCTCTCACTTCGTGGATGTCACCAGAGAGGATAAGAGTGCCCTTCCTCTCATTGATCTGGTTGTCATCCACCGCTTTCTCCAGCAGGACCACCCGCTTCTTCAGTTCCTCCACAGACGTCGCTAGGTCACTGATCTGCTGCTCATTGTCCGCTAACTCGGCTTCGAAATACGAGATGATGTTGGATATTAGGCGCTCACAAATTAGTTTTCCCCTCTAGGACAGTTTACTGGTGTCCATGACTGGCAAGCCAACAATAGCACCAGTGGGTGTCTTCGGTGTCCGTAGCTCAGCATTTTTCCCTCGCGGCCCCATAATGTCAACAGAGTGGACCTTGAAATAAGATGGGCACTGCAAGACACGCACCGAAGGAAGCGGAGAAACTAGAAGAAAACGGAAAACGTTCAAATTTGAGCGCGAAGTTTGCAAGACATTTTGAATTGTACGAGTTCACTTCATAAGCACTGATAATGAATGGAATATGGAAATTTATCCATCGATCAAACGGCTATTGGGTTGACTATATATTCACCGGGAAACACAAACCGTTTTTAACTATAAAAGTTTAGTAAAAGTCACTAAACCACTCATTTTGCTAGAGAGATCACTGCTGTATGCCGTAACTTATTTATAGTTGTGTGTGGTAATTGAATAACTTTGTTCTCACGGTAACAATAAAATAAGATGTCTCAATTGTAATACTATGCCCATGTTGGTTGTTAATAAAGCTTTTATTATTATTATTCTTCTTATTATTATTAACACGGGTGCTTGCAAGGAGCTCTACTATCCTCCTCTAAACTGCTTGACTGCTATTTATACAAGCAATAAAACGCGATTCACAAGGATTTGACAGAGCTAGGCTGGCAATACAACCATTCCTTAACTTTACTATAAATCAAACATCGTACAACAAGGTTTAGTTGTCCCATAGACTGAATAAGCCCAGTTCGTGGGTAAAGCTTTCTTCGGGGATAAGCGAAAGTGATCCTCCTCTAAAGGTCACTGAGACTCGCAATGTCGAGTTAGTGCACGCACATCAACAGGGAGACGTCAGTCATCGCACTTCCAGGCACATCCACACGCGGTAATGTCTTCAACTATACTGTCCTATGGTCAATGACCTATAGACAACTGGCTATCATCGACACCCTTGGGACAGGGTGGTAGCAGGCAACCGCCATAATCGAGGCCGGGCTTGGAGCAATTGCATGGCCGTCAGGCACCGCTTCTTCAGATCTTATAAATAGAATGTCGTTCAGATAACTACTTCAGCGATTGAGATTCCAGCTCAGATTATCTTCAATTAAAATGTGAATTTATTTAGAATGTGGTGTTAGATCGCAAGACCCGTTTAATCAATGGTCATAACTGGCACTATAGCCGCGTAACGAGCGAAGTGTTTATTAACGCCGCCTAGAAACAGATCCACCCCTTCACCCAGGAGTGAGTAGTTCAACAGGAAGAAGCTTACTTGTGTGGCTGGAAACACATTGATTTTATTTTGTGTTACCCAGATAATCAAAGGTATGACATCTAAATACCGTTAAAAATTAATAGTTCGCATTTGTTAACAAATGATAACAAACCTCTGCGATAATAGTGGTGCTGATAATGGTAGAGGTGAAAATCTTTTATTATTGGATTACGAAAAAAAAAAATCCGATAAAAAAAATTGAAAATTTCAATGAATACGGCAGTAAATAGACTTTGAAATTCTTCTATAATTTTACTCAGTAAAATGTAAAATGGAACCGGTGAAGCTCTTTAAACGAAAATGTAGAGGAAAAGCACAACTCATTGAAATTTGCAAACATCCCTTCATACCCCGGCCCATTCCGAACACCTCGCTGTTGTTTCATTTTCACCACTCGATAAACCAATAATGGAATCGGCTTTCAGTAAACAAGATTGGAAAGGCGGAAACGAAGACTTCTTCAGATGACATGCCTCAATGATTGGCCTTTGCGAGTAGCCCAAGAGGGACTTCAGTATCCTTACAATGTAATTGAGTTAGAAAAGATGCTGCTGTGAACTTGGCTCGGCTGAGGATCTTTTTTATTGGTTGACGAGCGGATTGACATGTTAGGGAATGAATTGGACGACAATCTTGCTAGACGAATATTGATGAGAGTGCATTGATCAGACGCAATTCACCGTAATAAAAGTTGAAGCAGATAGTACTATTATAGCAAATCAATTGTTCACACTGATTAAATTCCTCAATCGTCCATGAGGTCATTGAGAACGTCATCATGTCTTGCGAAAATACAAACAATGACGAGTAGCATTTATTTCCTCACATATTGTATATGATAAAATAGGAGAATATATTGACTTCTTATAATTTAATTATCAAGAAAATTTTCAAGTTGCCCTATTCCTTGGTACTTTATCCAATCGGCAAAATAATTATAAAGTGAGCTTCAACCAAAACGTTGGATGCGAAGCGTTGATCCCGAAAATTCTACATCCTTAAATACAATTTTACTTATCCCACTATTTCCCGAGAAAGTGTTAGTATACCAAATATTTTATGTGCAAATAATCCTAATTTGGGAAATCACAAAGAATCGAACCCGGGCTTTCCGCATTTCCACCTGGGTGATCTAGCCATCTCAGCAAGACGGCATAAAATGATGCACAACTTGCTGTTTTTTGACCAACCTACCAGCCCCCGGTCAAGTTGTGTACTATCCTATGTGATTTATTCAACTCATTTGATACTCAAATAATCTCTTCCTGGCAGCCGACCGTAATAGGGAGAGAAACCATGTTTTCCCCATTGGAGAGGAAAATAGGACATTATTCTGCTGGTGCAGGAAGACTCCGATAATAATATCAATAATGATTTACTCATGTTTGCGCTTTAAATACTGAGAGACCATTGTATGTGTGAGTATTGTATACCGGAGCAAGACGCGGATTAGTGTAGGATTATAGATAGGGATAAACGAGTTACTTTTGGTGGGCGGGGTAGGGCGCGATGCATGCACCTTGACTCACCGAGCGTACGGGGGTTGCTCGTTATATATATTTATCCGATTCTGGTATGGATAGTGTTATAGCAAGTTTTCTGGAGAAGGGGGATTGATGCGGTAGAGAAACCCCCCTAGGTAGAAAGTTGGATGCGCTCCTGGAAGATTATGTGAGTTTGCTCATACCTGTTCCTTGTCTTATAAATTTGTTTCCGTGGCACGTTTGCCACGTTGTGAGTGTATATATCGTTATATATTTATGTATGGATTATAATTCTTTATTTTTTATGTGGACATATACGTGTGTTTTATTATCTAGTTGTGGTATAATTAACTCGATCGATGCTTGATTGGTGGGTTCGTAGCGGTGGGGGCTTGGGATATTTTTTATATGTTGTGTTCATTTATCCCTATATATATTCTTTTATAGGATTAGTGGGGTAAGTATGTCTTATAACTCAATTTGCAGCCTTAGTGTGCGAACGGCCCTGTTTGAAACAGCCTGAAGGTAGGTTTGCAGGCAAGATTCTGTGTTTCCCAGCTATTTATTTCATATGTATATATTATCTATAGGAATAGTATGGTTTATTTGTCTGATTATTGGCTAGTTAAGGTATGTTTTGTGGGATGATGCAGCACCTACGGTCGAGAATCAATTTACCCCATATTGCATTACCCAGTTTTGAAACAGTTATATCAGTGTTCCATTGACGCGGTTTTCCAAAAGCGAAAATACATAAACGATATGGATTTAGTGTAAGTTAAAATATTATGTTGTGTATACATAGTAATGATCGATTGATTTAAGTTGAATTTGTATTGTTTCGGAATTTCGATCAGTAAACTCATACAGTTTTAGGCATTTTAGGGTATTTTAGGCTTGAAGCATCCACATTATTTCAGGCATAATTGCTAGGTTGTTGCATTATTGTGGTAGTTTTATATGTATATATGAAATTCTGTTACGATTAAACCGTGGTTACTTTAGTTAAAGTGTTAATTTATCCCTGTTTTGGACTGAAGTTGTGGCTAGTTTCATTAGATTTTGTACGTATTATACCGTATTTACTATAGGTTTCAGTTACGTCGCCTGCATGTCTTGGTATCTTATTCACATTTCTTGTTTGTTTGGTTAAATGATAGTTCATTCTCATTCATCACGTTTTTAATGTATGTTTTGGGTATGGTAGAGAATTAATCTTCTTGCTTTGTTTTATCTCGTGAGATTCAGTATAGGTCTTTCAGTTATGTAGGTTCTCTGTTGAATCTCCATCTTCAATGCAATTTGTTGGTTATTTATACAATAACAGAATATATTACGAATGTATCTACATTATAGAACATTATTTCAGGTCTAATTGAGTTACATATTGTTCATTTATAGTGTTTTGTATATCTTCTTTCATCCTGATACAATATTTGACGTAGTTATTATAGATATAGAACAGACGATTTGTTACAAACTTGGTCTTGCTGTTAGGGTATTGTATATATACTGCACGACTATTCTTCAATATTTAGGAGGAGTTAGAGAGTCCCCTAGGCAAAAGCTCATTCTGTTTATGCTCGTTTGTGTAAATGGACCGATTTATTAGGATTGATACCATATTATAGTATAATTTTCATGTGAATTATAGCAGAGCAGAGAACCTTATTTAGCTAGTTTAAATATGTTCCTGATGTTATGTTTTTTTGCCACGAGAATCATAGGAATGTATGTTTAAGAGGTGTAAGTCCGCACTGCATCTTTGTGGAATTTTTGTCATTATCCCTAGCATATGTGTAGTTTAACGTTTAGATGATAATTTTCTGGATCGATGGGTCTTAGTGTAGAGGTGGTTTTTACTCTTTGGTTGTCATTTTGTAGTTCATCCACGTTCATCGTGAATTATGTACGTTCTTGTAGACGTCAATCTTGACTTTCATGGGTTTGTAGTGTTTTACTTAAGTTATCAGTAGACAGAACCCAAGCTTCTTATTGCCACACACTCTCTGAGACTCATTCTTGACCACTGTACATGTGTCTAGATTTTGGTTATATCCAGGAAGTATCTTTGTTCGAGGCTGTTCAGAGACGATGGGTTAACAGATGCGAGGTACGTCTGTGGCATCGTATCATGACTGTAAGTTACCTCTAAATTTGTTATATATCAGTGGTAGATTGCTGAGAAGTAACCTTGTACAGCATTATAGAGTTCATTTTTAATACACAGTAGGCTTGAATTTGTACTCACAGAGGCACAGCATCAGTTATATCTAGGAATTTATTATAGATTTGAATGGTATAATAGTATCAAATAACGTTTTTCACATTAACTCATCGTTAAATGTCAGTTATTTTCGGTATGGCTGTTATGTTAGTATACGACCTTAGTCATGAACCAGATCACGTCGGATATTGGAGTAGGATTCATCATCTGGATGCGGTAGGTTACACCGTATATAATAGTTAATCGTTGTTGTTTAGGGTAGAGTAGAAAATCTTATTTAGCTATTTTTTTAGATGTTGGTGTATATTTCGATTTGATATCATGTGAATATATCGGTATTCGATATAAATTTGCCTATTTTCATGGGATGTAGGGTATAAAATACGCTTATTTGGATGTTGTGATTCAAAAATTTTGTGTGTTTCCCCTCTCGACATTGGATTTGGGTCCGGTTCCATATTAACTTGGAGAACTATTCTACCGGATTTGTGTTGAGTGTTAGTGTACATCTCAATTATTTTATCCAAGTGTACATCTCAATTATGTTATCCAATCGCAGGTCTTTGCTAGATGCTTATTCCCGCAAGTCTTACTTCTATAAATGTTTGTATTTCGTTTGCAGTTTAGCCACTTAGAAGTTTTTGATTAATTCAGGCTTTTGTTATGAGACTGCGTTCCCATTCAGATTATATGACTTTTTCGACCATTCACCAGATCCACTTTATCATTTTTCACTGAAGGTCTGTAACGATGGCCATAATCCTAACTCATTCTAACCTAAAATTACCAAGTATTGCATATTATTCCCCGTTTCATACTTTTGGTAAGGTATTTTTCTTCATTGATTTAACCTTCATCCTTATCAAATCTAACCACTTGACCCTGTAGTTTTTACCAATCTTCAGCAGATTGCGTGCCTACATTTATATATGTATTTTTTCACTTCGCTTGTGACAAGTCCAGTAATATCGACCAGTCCCGAGTAATGTTAGGTCATCGCTCGCTTTTGGACTTTCGTGTTCAAAACGTTTATGTAAGCTTACCCCATACGTCAGTGAGTGTTACGAATGTTAAAGCGTTAGCTAGATTTATGTACGGTTTTACTGTTGGAATATGATTATTTTTGTAGTGTTGGACGTTTTGCTCCTACCATTTTTGTCTATTATATCAAAAATATTGTAAAAATCAACTCTAACAATTATTTCATACAGATATGCATTGTAGGGTCCGCAATCCACAAGATCTAGGATATAAACCATGTCTAAGGTACATAATTAGCGAAATATATATCAATGTACGATAACATAGATCAAATATCGATGAATGCAAAATGGGTTTCCATACAATGACGAATACATTATTACCTCAAAACTTAACCTATTCTATCCAATAGTTATGTATTTTTTAATCATGTTTGATGGTTATGTATGATATTGATATGTATGAATCTCTGCACTAGGGCTGTATATTTATCATATCAAAAGCAGTTGAATACATTTTCTCCAATTTAATCCAGCAAAAAACCTTCTGCAAATGTTTGGATTCCAAAATTTATCGATAGCTCTGTTAAATGTTCGGATGTTCGGATCCAAGAGAACTAATGCACTTCAATTTGTTACATTTTTAATGTGGGTCAGTTGTACGTGATGTTAGGTTCAAAAATATAGTCATTCTAACCAACTTATCCAATAATTATATATTTTCATTCAAGTTGGATGGATATGTATGATATTTAGTCATTATTTTGTGCGATGTACATATCAAATCCCTCCCACACGGCTCTATTTTACGTAGTTTTTCTTCTAATGTCACACACCAGGTACACACACTCACGCTTTGCACGCATATGCAGGACCGGGCATGGTATAATGATGTCGTATACAGGGATAGTTACCGATACAATGTAGACACACACACACACACACATTTTGATTGCATATACAGGATCGGTTAACATCTGAGGCACTTTAACTCTGATATATGTTTTTTTTAATTAGAACAAAATTCCTTGTTTTTGTTACAAGATATTTATTGTGGACCACCTTCACGTCATGATAGGTGAAAAGAACTAAGCATCTTAACCTACCCTATCCTTTTCTAACCAGGAATTATATAGTATCGATTTTTTTTTCGTGCATAAATTTGTTTGTTTTTTTATCGATTTATTATATATTAATTTTCATTCTCTCCACTTGGCTCTACATTTTGATCTAGTCTATTTACATCCATCAAAACCAAACATATCCTAACATATGAAGCCCTCCAAACGACTCTAAATAATACTTTAACATATATGCTATTTATTTTGTTGACACTCCCATCCCATATAAGTTAGCAGAGAGGACCCATTTTCAATCTTAAATGGTTTGAATGTTATGGGTAATTCATATTATTTTTGATTATGACACAATTCTACGTCACTTTAACATATTATTCACACCCATCATAACCTGACCTGACCTTACGTACGGTATTCAGTCATTGATATATACATATGAACCCCTCCATACAACTCTAAATATCACTCTAACATACATATTATTTATTTCGTTGTCGCTCTCGAGTCATATATGTTACCAAAAAATCCCCCTATTTTCAAACTTGGATGGATTGAATGCTACAAGTATTTCAAATTTTCATTCAGTTTCATACAAACGGACACATAGTCTCACACCATGTTTTTCTCAATTTACTTCAATATCTCCGCTTAACTCTACAACCTTTGACAGCTTGCATATCTGAATTTTCATTTTTTCTCTTTCCTTTATTTTCCTTATCCTTAACGATGACTCCGTTTCAAGATCTGATCAGACGCTGATTTATATCATACCATTCTGTAACACATCTAGATCATTTACCTCGAGATAGGTTTTCTGGCATCATTACAATCCTCGGAACAAATTTTTTCTACTGATTTCGAAGATTCGATGTTACCTCCAACTGTCACGATGTTCACAATTCATTACTTAACCTTCGAGCTTAGGATAATATAAACATTTCATTGAGAACATACATAGTTTTTATTAGTATATATTAACATTATTTACAGACCTTGCTGCCATCATCAATATCATATACCTGGTTTTTGATATTTAAACAGCATTGTTCGTCATCCAACAGTACTTTTCATCACTATATTTCAGTATACTCACAAAATCCATCAAATCTTTGATGCGGATACCAAAGGCTATTCCGTTCCCGTATGTCAATAAATGTATTACTTCTTCTTCTTGAACATAATTATTCGAATCTTTTCCAATTCAAAGTCATTGTGAGATTATTCATTGAGAAATTTTGCATACGTTCCAGTTTCTCTTTTGTTCTTAGGTATAATCTGTTGTCCACTACCTTAGCTTTATTACAATCATGATGAAGATTTTACCATTGGATCATATAAATTATCGAGATGTGCTTCTCTTATTCCTCCCCCACTCCCCTCCTAAACTTACTTACATACGAATATAACGCGTCCACATTAGTTTCCCAAAGCAGAATTCCTTTTTCTGCATACATTTATGAATGATATCTCCCACCCATTGATTCTTGTTTGTCCATTCTGAGATAACTGTTATTTTCCACACTAGTCATTATTTATTCGAGCCGACTCATATTATCTTCGGAGATTTCTTCTTCCAGCACTTGTAAATAAAATTTGAGATATGAATGTTTATTTTTTTGTTTGTTTTATGGCGAAACGTGTGTCTTCGCTTGATCTCAACGTATCACTGACTCTATTCTTGATTACCAGCTAGCTATTATAAGTTGATTACATGTGGTTTTTCGCATAACATTTGGCCTAACCTTTCTCACCTAGTTCATCAACTGTGTATATGTATAGGGCTGAGTACGTATGTGAAGTTGAATTTTCAAGCGTATGTACGTGTTACATGAGTTAAAAATTCATAACACAAATTGTATATTCAAAAGTTCAATGAATTTTTCAAATTTTCGAGGGATGTCACCTTTCTTAAATAGCCAAGTTATCACTGCAAAATACAGACTTGGCTCTGTCATCCCTCTAAAATTTCAAATTTCATTGAAATTTTGAATATTAAATTTCTGTTATATATTTTTAACTCATGTAACACGTACATACGCTTGAATATTCACATTCACATACGTACTCAGCCCTATACATACACACAGTTGATGACCTATGTGAGAAATGTTAGGCCAAATGTTTTGCGAAAAAACACATGTAATCAACTTATAATAGCTAGCTAGTGATCAAGAATGGAGTCAGTGATACGTTGAGATCAAGCGAAGACACATACATAACTCAAAATTTTGTTTACAAGTGCTGGAAGAAGAAATCTCCGAAGATGATATGAGTCGGTTCGAATAAATATTGACTAGTGTGGAAAATAACAGTTATCTCAGAATGGACAAACATGAATCAAAAAGTGGGAGATATCATTCATAAATGTATGCAGGAAAAAGGAAGCCTGTTTTGGGAAACTAATGTGGACGCGTTACATACGGATGTAAGTAAGTTTAGGAGGGGGGAGGGGGAGGGGATAAGAGAAGCATATCTCGATAATTTAAATGATCCAAGGGTAAAATCTTCATCATGATTGTAATACGGCTGAGGTAGTGGACAACAGATTATACCTAAGAACAAAAGAGGAACTGGAACGTATGCAAAATTTCTAAATGATGAATCTCAGAATGACTTTGAATTTGAAAAGATTCGAATAATTAAGTTCAAGAAGAAGAAGTAATACATTTATTGACACACGGGAACGGAATAGCCTTCGGTATCCGCATCAAAGATATGATGGATTTTGAGAGTATACTGAAATATAGTGATGAAAAGTACTGTTGGATGACGAAAAATGCTGTTTAAATATCAAAAACCAGGTATATGATATTGATGATGGCAGCAAGGTCTGTAAATAATGTTAATAAACACTAATAA
>SDVV010014479.1:0-14792 GCA_016164225.1 Gammarus roeselii | reverse complement strand
CTTCTATTGAGTAGCACCCTACCTTGAGCCATGCCTATGTATTGTACATATATACTTACTACATAGGACCTATATAAATGAAAATATCTATTTTTATGTAATATAGACATTATAAATTAACGCCATTCTTTAATTTCAATGTTACCAGATTTAGCTATACCCTAAGTCATGTTATTCCTTAAGCAATGCTTAGTACATGCACCCAATCTGTCTGCCTGTATGAGGCAGGCAGAATGGTATGTGGTTATCTTTCCTGCCGCACAGTTTTTTTTAGCCACTATATTCTGTGTGCAGCCTTTCATGCCCTGCTACTGAGGTCAACCGTCTTCAGGCAAGATTGAACAAAAATTCTGGCCCAACCTGAAGTCTTGAACTGGGACAATAATTTCCCCCAACTGGATCAACCTTGAAGTCTTGAACCGGGACACCAAGATCTTATGCCGTCTATATCTTAACCTATATTTCTTCTTTCCCCTTCTATATTATCCTGGGACTACTTAACAAGATGAGTTTGGGAATATATATAATCACCTAAAGCTACCTTGCCTCTTAATGTCCTTGATTATGTATTGGTGCTGGAACATTCACCCAACCGTTGAATAGAAAAGGATAACATAAATTGGAGTCAGATATATATCTTTGTGTGCCCTGCAACAGAAAGCACATTTAATTCTTACCGCTCTCAGAAGCTCATTAATTAACTTTTTGAATAACCATGAATTAATTATATTCACTTATTATTCCTTTATCAAAACACATACTGGTGAACCACAAAAAGCTCATATTCTTTGAGTTGAATGATTCTCAATTCCTCAAAGTCGAAATTAGAGTGAGTCAAGTCGGCAACCTCGCCGCTCTCACTGCTCGCAGCGCTAGGTTGACTTACGCTCGAATCTCTAGACTCAGACTTGAGTGCTTTTGCAGGGGTTATCTCTACTTTTAGTCTAATCTGCATATCGGTCGTATCGATTTCTTTTTCTGCCCTGTCGTCCTCTAACATGTACAACATCTTGCTACCTGCCGACTCTACAGAGTTTTTTGTCCTTCACAACCTTCTTTTGCCAACAGGTTAACGTGAACTCCGCCGATTAAGTGAAGATGGGTGCCAACATGCCCAAAAGCGCTGAGAAAATCGATCCCTCCTAGTCGGTCGACGTGGACTTTAAAACCAATGTTGAACAGGGCGACAAATGCAAGCTCTTACCCCTGGTTACATCGGTCAGAAGAGCCATCAATTCACTACATTTCGGGATATGTTTGCAAAAGAAATTGACCATACCTAGAAAATACCGCACGTGACAAACAGTTCGGGGCATTAGATATTTCATGATTGTCTCAATGCCAGCGGGAAATGGTTTGATCCCGGCGCAACATACTAAGTGCCCAAGGTACTTTACTTTCCGCTGAAACAAACTGCACTTCTAGGGCCTACCTTCAAGGCCATGGTCAACCAAACGCGACAAAAACGGTCTCTAGATTGGTCAGATGTTCTTCAAAATTTGCGCTGGTCACGAGAATGTCGTCAATGTACCCCATAGCTACGTCCCAAGACAGACCCGCATGAACGAACTAAATGAGGCGCTGAGCAGTAGCTGGAGCATTCGAAAGACCAAAGGGCATTACTGTAAATTAGTAATGGGAGATGCCTGTCGAAAATGTGGTGTAAGGCCGACTTTCGGAATCAAACTCTATTTGATAGAACCCCTTACTAAGGTCAAATGTCTTTAAGTAAATTGCGCCACTAAGGGTGGGCAGCATGTCAACCATGTTAGGTAGCGGTAACGAGTCTAAGCGAAAAACTTTGTTAAGTAAACGATAGTCTAAACATATCCTGACGTCACCGTTTTTCTTACGAACTGGAACTTGTGGGTACGACCATGGGTTCTACGATTGTTCGATGATACCCTTACGCTCGAGTTCTCCCAGCTGTTCTTCGATCTCGTGCTTCATTGGACCCAACACTCCGTGATAACGCTGTTCCACTGGTCTCGACCCCTGAACATCAATTTAATGATGAATGGTACTGGTTAAGCCCAAATTGAGTTCACGCCTAGACACAGCATGGCTAAATATATTCAAGACGGTTTTAACTCTGCAAAATTGCACCTCGGATAGGTCGGTTTCTGACTTGTCAAACAGAGAGCTAACACTAGACAAATCTGACTCGGATTGTGTAATACATCGGTTAAGTAAATGAACATCCGAATCCAGCTCTACTAAACGTCCCAACAATGTTTTATGAGGGCGAACAAATTCGGTAGAGAGGAGGTTGGAAAGTTCAACAACTACGGTACCGTTACAAACTCTGTTTAGTGACCTTGCCAACAACACACCTGATTCAGGCAAAGCCGAATCATCCGGTTCGAAACACACAGTACAGTTATTATTATACTCAAGGTTCGATACTTTCGCTCTTACTAAAAGTCCTTTTCAAGAGGAATGGTGATAGCGTCCACATTTCTTACAACACCAGTTGAGTAGACACATGAATCATCAATCAAACGAAGTTCAAATGGGGCCGATCCTACCGGGGCGTACATGAGTTTTCTAGTACTCGCATCAAGAATCATGTAGTGGTTCTCCAGAAAGTCCATTCCTAACAATACAGAGCAAGAAACTGATGATCCCGGCACAATCAATAGGGGTACAGGTGGAGCTTCTAAGTCATTAATGACAATCTTTCCTATGGATTGTTTACAAACATAAAACTCGAACCACCGTATCCCTTCAACGTTCTACTAGGCATTGGGCGTGCGTTTCTGGACAGGACAATATTAGTTGCTACAAATAAATTGGTTACGAGAGACACACTAGAGCCATTATCAATAAGTGGGTCAGTCAGCGTACCTTCAATCATTACTCTGATGGAAAGTCCTCGGCCGTTGCTCCTTTTCTCCTTCGTCCACATGATTGTTCCAACATCTGGGAAGGCTGGTTCCTCCATCTGCGACAGCGGAAGTGAGTTTCCCGACTCCTGTCCGGGATGGTCCTTCTCCCATGGTGCACTGGACATCACGGCAGTCCCTCATGAAGTGACCATAGCTGCCGCAGAAGGGACCCACGTGGTCATGAGGGTTTTCTTGGCCACGTCCTCTTCCATGGTACGCACCACGTCCACGGCTAGCTGGTCCTCTACGGCCACACCACGATCACCGCTGGGGTGCGTTAGAACGGCACTTGGCAGCTAAGTGTCCCGGATTGCCACAGGAGTAGCAATGCAGCTGGCGTTGGCCGAATGATGAGGCTTTCTCCTCTGCTGATCGAGCTGGCGTCGGGTTGGGTGGGGCACAAACTCCAATAGTGCAAACAGTGTCCAAATGGCTTCCATGGTCAGTGAGACTCGTCGAAAGAGCCACTGCAAGTGGGAGTGCAGCATCCAGGGTTGGGTTGGGCATCGTCAGGAGATGAGCCTCCACAGCACGGCGGACCTCTGGACTGAGAAACAACATCAACTTAGGCATAACTTCTGCCTCCACACCATCGTCAGCACCGAACGCGGCTGTAGCTAGGGCCTCAAGCCTCAGCGCAAACACCTGGAGGCTCTCGTCGGGTCATTTCAAAGCCTGCAGAAAATTTTCCTGCAGGGATCGAGGTGTACCCAGACTTGCCTTGCAGCAACTGATGATCAACCTCTTGACGCCGTCGTAGTCAGTAGTCGTCGCTCCAAGGGTGCTCAAAGCCTGGTGGGGCTCTCCAGCAAGAAAGTTCTGAAGAACTAGAACCCAGATATTCGACTTAGGTCAGTAGAGACGCTACATAATTTTCAGACAGAGTAAAAAAGTCTTCTATCGTATAGCTACCGTCGCTCCTATCATTGACTGGTGGTGGTGGCACAGTTACTTGGCGAGCACCTGCAATCGCTCCTGCTACCAAACGTAGTGCTGCGGCGTTTTCCTTCATCTTGAAAAAGTTCCAAGTAAAAAGTTTACTTCTGACACCAATTGTGGGTGCCTGCACTTCTTGACCTGGCGACCTCACAACCGCTCCAAGTCAGGATGGTCACAGAGATGTCAGGTCGTCCAAGCTAGTATAGGTTCGTTGGATCTACCGGGGTACGGGACCACACAAGAAATCCCAAACGCCGCACACCAGGTTTCGATATAATAAGATAGGTTAAAAACCAGTCTAATCTTCACCAGTTTATATTCAATAAAATCACAGTTCAGAAAAGCACTCCAAGGTTGTACTCTGAATAAATGTCCACCGCGCTAGTGACGCACACAATATCCAATCACTGGTGGTACTACACCATACACATCACGAGAGCGCTATGGCGAACGGAGAGTGACGGAGCAAAATAAGTAGGGAGCGACGGAAGGAGCCGACAAAGGCATGGGCTGACCTCTTTCGGTGACGGCTCTAGATCAACTGCCGGTTCATCCACTACTACATCACTATAAAGCCTGCAGGCCACGCCCCTTCCATCAAGAAAATTACATAAATAATTAATATAATAAATACCGGCAAAAACAAGTGAAATGAACAATGATAATCATTAAAACCTTGAGTGCAATATAAATACTAAATAATAATCATTATTGGGACTCCAATTACGAAATTAACTGAAATTTGCTGAATGTTACTGGAACGTCTCCAATGTGATACAAGGATCCCAACATTGTGGTGGGAAAAGCATCACTCTGGTTTTCCTAACCGGACGTCACAAATGGAGGAGCCGAAAGTAAGTCGGGCTGAATAACGACAATTTATTTTAAATAAGGCACGGCCTAAGCCCCCACAAGTCAACAGCTACCGCACCCCTCGAAGTCGAAATTAGAGTGAGTCGAGTCGGCAACCTCACTGCTCTTACTGCCCACAGCGCTAGGTTGATTGCTGCTCAAATCTCTAAACTCAAATTTGGGTGCTTCTGCAGGGGTTATCTCTACTTTTGGTCTAATCTGCATAACGGTCGTATCGATTTCTCTTTCCACCCTGTCATCCTCTAACATGCACAACGTCTTCCTACATGCCGACTCTACACAGTTTTGTCGTCCTTCACAACCTTCTTTTGCCAACAGGTTAAAGTGGACTCCGCCGATCAAGTGAAGATGGGCCCCAACACGTCCAGAAGCACTAGGAAAATTGATCACTCATAGTCTGTCGACGTGGCCCTTAAAACCAATGTCGTACAGGGCAACGAATGCGGGCAGCGCCTCGGCGCAGGGAAGAACTCCAGGGTACAGCATCGCTTTCAAATTACGCCTTAACACTCTATTTGAGACAATACCAAAATCTTCCGGTGTTTTCATTAACCTTTCCAGTACCTTTTTAAGCACACGCAAATGATGGTCCGTGGAATCGTTCAATTCCAAAGACATACACATGAATAAAAAGTCTGCACCTCTCGAGACCGTTACGTATCGTTCATCTTTCTTTACCATGAAAATTTCATCAACTTCCTCCACAATCGTTCAGCTCAAATCCACGGGATAAACTATCTGCCGCAACATTATCTTTGCCAAAAATGTACTGTAGATTACCTGCAAAAGTCCGCAATAGTCTTGAATCGACTTTTTCATGTTAGCAAGGTAAATAAAAGGTCTGTGGTCAGACCTGATAACATATACGCGCCCGGACAAGAAAAGTCGAAAATGATCAACTGCCCATCTCAGTGCTGCCAGTTCTCTATCCATTGTACTCTAATTCCGCTCGGCCGGATTAAAAGAAGTACTCGCGTAGGAAATAACTTTTCTCACCCGCCTGAACCTGCGTGAGGACCGCACCGGCGCCTAACAGGTTTTCGTCAGCCCTAACGGTCAACTTGCTAGAAAGGTCTGAGAACTGCAGATACGCTAGCACTGGGGGGGTTGTCAGAGCAACTTTAAAATTCTCTCAAGCGTTCATGCAATCTTCGGTCCATTTTAAGCTTTTACTCATGGTCAAATCGGTCAGAGGAGCCATCAATTCGCTATATTTTATAATATGTTCGCGAAAGAAATTGACCATACCTAGAAAAGACCGCACCTGACGAACAATTCGGAGCATCGGATATTTCATGATTGCCCCAATGCCGGTGGGAGATGGTTCGATACCGGCGCAACTTGCTATGTGCCCAAAGTACCCACTTTACGTTGAAACAAACTGCACTTCTGGGGTTTAACTTTAGGGTCATGGTCAACCAAGCACAACAAAACGGTCTAGATTCGTGAGATGTTCCTCAAAACTCGCGCCGGTCACGAGAATGTCGTCAACGTACGTCATAACTACATCCCATGATAGACCCGCGAGAACAAACAAAATGAGGCGCTGAGCGGTAGCTGGGGTTTTTCCAAAGACCAAAGGGCATTACTCTAAACTGGTAATGGGAGCTGCCCGTCAAAAATGCGGTTTAAGGCTGACTTTCAGGTTCCAACTCTATCTGCAAGAACCCATTACTAAGATCAAGTGTTGAGGTATAAATCGCGCTACCGAGGGTGAACAGCATGTCAACCATGTTAGGTAGCGGAAACGAGTCTAAACGGGAAACGTTGTTAAGTAAAAAAATAGTCTAAACTTATCCTAACGTCACCGTTCTTCGTACAAACTGCACAATTGCACCTTGGATAGGTCGGCTTCTGAAATGTCAAACAGAGCTAACATTAGGCAAATCTGACTCGGATTGAGTATCACAATGGCTAAGTAAATGAACATCAGCATCCAGCTCCACTAAGCGACTCAACAATGTTTTACGAGGGAGAACAAATTCAGTAGAGAGAAGGTTGGAAAGTTCAACACCTACAGTACCGTTACAAACTCTGTTTAGTGACCTTGCCAACAACACACCTGATTCAGGCAAGGCCGAATCATCCGGTTCAAATCAAACCGTACAGTCATTATTATAATCAGGGCTTGATACTTTTGCTATTACTAAAAGTCTGGATTCAGGAGGAATGGTGATAGATTCTACGTTTCTTACATGACCAGTTGAGTGAACACAAAGATCATCTAACAAAGGAAGTTAAGTTGGGGCCGATCCTACCGGGTCGAACATGAATTTTCTAGCACCCGCGTCAAGAATCGTGTAGTGGTTCTCCAAAACGTCCATTTCTAACAACACAGAGCAAGGTATTGATGCCTGGCACAATCAATAGAGTTACTGGTGGAGCTTCTTGCTCACCAATGACAATCTTTCTAATAGTTTGTTTGGTGACACTATTATTTGAACCACCAAATCCCTTTAACGTTCTAATAGGCATTGAATGCGCGTTTCTATACAGGACAGGACTAGTTGCTACAAATGAATCGGTTACGAGAGACACACTAGAGCCATTATCAATGAGTGCGTCAGTCAGCGTACCTCCAATCATTACTCTGATGGGAAGTTCTCGGCCGCTGCTCCTCTTCTTCTTTGTCCATCATGATTCCAACATCTGGGCAGGCTGGTTTCCCATCTGCACTGCCGACGCCTGCTGCTCGACAGCGGAAGTCAGTTTTCCGACTCCTGTCGGGATGGTCCTCCTCCCATGGGGCGCTGGAATTCACGGCAGTCCCTCGTGAAGTAGCCACAGCTGCCACAGGAGGGACACACGTTGTCAGCAGGGTTTCCTCGGCCACGTCCTTTTCCACGGTACGCACCACAATCACGGCTAGCTGGTCTTCCACGGCCGCGCCACGATCCACGCTGGGGTGCGGTAGAACGGCACTGGGCAGCTAAGTGTCCCGGATTGCCACAGGATAAGCAATGCAGCTGGCGTTGGCCGAATGATGGGGCTCTCTCCTCTGTTGCTCGAGCTGGCGTCGGGTTGGGTGGGGCATAAACTCCGATAGTGCGAACCGTGTCTAACTGGGCTTTTTGGTTTGTTAGGCTATCCGCAAGAGCCACTGCAAGTGGGAGTGCAGCATACAGGGTCGGGTTGGGCATCGTCAGGAGATGAGGCTCTACAGCACGATAAACCTCTGGACTGAGAGACCGTCTCAGCTTAGGCATAACTACTGCCTTCACGCCTTCGCCAGCGCCAAACGCAACTGCAGCCAGGGCCTCGAGCTTCAGCGCAAACACCTGGAGGCTCTCGTTGGGTCGTCTGGAAGCCTTCAGAAAAATTTTCTGCGGAGACCGTGGTATGCCCTGGTTTGCCTTGCAGCAAGCGATGATCATCTTCTTGGTGTTTTTGTAGTCGGTAGTCGTTGCTCCAAAAGCGCTCAAAGCCTGGTGGGGCTCTCCAGCGAGAAAGTTTTGAAGAACTAGAACCCAGCTCCTCTACTTGGATCCTTAGAGAGACCCTGCATAATTTTCAAACAGGGTAAAGAAATCGTCTATCGTGTAGCTTCCGTCGCTTCCATCATAAGCCGGTGGTGGTGGCACAGTTACTTGCCGAGCACCTGCGATCGCTTCTGCCATCAAGCGTAGTGCTACGGCGTTCTCTCCAATCTTGAAAAAGCTTTAAGTAAAAAGTTGGCTTCTGACGCCAATTGTGGGTGCCTGCGCTTCTCGATCTGCCGCCCCTTTGACCATCCTGACTTCGAGCGATAGTGGGGTCATTGGGTCAAAAATGCAGGCACCCACACTTTAATCACCAAGAGTATTCTTTGCAGAGTCATGACAATGTGTCAGATCCTAATCCAATCAAGAGTGCCAGAGGCTGCTAATTTGACTGAAATAATTTGCAATGTTTCCAATGCATCTAATCGGTCTTTGTCAAAATTAGAAAAATTCATAGAGGATTTATTCAAGGGGTTTGTTTTAGGTGGGGACGGCGCTGTTTTTCGCGCCATCGGCGTGCTGCGCTGGTGGCTGCGTGCTTGCGGGCGCTGACGGTTCACTGAAGCGCACTATGTAAAGCGTCACAGGTGTGCACTTAAAGAATTGCTTTGGTGTTGAGGTTACATTCGAGGTGTCTTCTACGATCTCGGGTAACATTATTGCTGCCTTTAGTCTGTCTACGGAGACAGTTTACGATTTATTCTAGAGGTTCAACTTGAATACTTTTGCGCCTTGTTTGGCAATGCGGAATGGACCTTCGTAAGGTTTGTCAATAGCCGCTGTACTGCGTCAACCCTGATGTATGCATGCGTGCATGTTTGGAGCACTGGGTTGATTTTGCCTTTGATTTGGGTCCATTTTGGAGGGTGAAATTTTGAGTTTGCTTAATTTGATTGCTTATTTGTTTGTGGCAATTCGGTGTGGTTCGAGGAATCTACTAGGTCCCCTGGTACACGCAGTGTGCTGCCGCACAGCATTTAAGCGACAGAGCAGTCGAGCTCTGTCTTCGGCGCTGTGCGCAGGCCTATCAGAACTAGCGGAGGTTTGTGTGCTAATCTTGCGGATTTTGTTGGCACTTCAGACCTAATTTGATGATTCCGTTTGCCTGGGGGTGGTACGACGTGGTTCGGATTTATCAGATACCGAGTAACTTACATAAAGTAGTTGTCAATTCCCCTTCGAAATTTGCCCCTCCGTCAGTCGTTAATGTTTCGAGTACCCCGTAGCGGGCTACCCAGTTCATTAAAAACGCTTTTGGCTACGGTTTCTGCAGTTGTGTCCTATTATTTTAATTGCTTCGGGCCATCTGCGGTATACATCTATTATAGTAAGTAAATAACGGTAGCTATTGCTGTACGGGAGCGGGACAACGGTGTCCATGTGGACCGCTTTGAAACGGTCTGAGACTGGTACAAAATGTTGAAAAGGTGCCTTATTGTGGCTAGTTATTTTGGCCGATAGACAACTTTGACACGTTTGAGCTTGTTTGTGAATGATTTTGCTCATATTTAGCCAAAACGCCTTGGCCTTAATCGTTTGGACCGTTCGCCTGATGCCGGAATGGGCGAGGTCGTGCTGAAACCTTATGTACCATTCGCGCATCGATTTCGGAATGAACGATATTGGCTGGGGCTGTGACAATTCGTAGGTGATGCCATTTCTGCAATCTACTTCGTATGGGTATGCTTCGCCTTTTTGAAATGCCTGGAATTGCTCATCGGCCATGGATTTTTATTCCTCATCGTGGAGGTGAGCGTTGGCAAGTTCTTCGGGTGTTATCACTGGGTCCACGACCACATTTAGTGCATTGGCTCTACTGAGCGCATCGGCCACTACGTTGTCTCAACCGCAGATGTATCGCACGTCCGAAGTGAACTCAAGAATGTAGGACAGATGCCTCGCCTCGCGGGGGGAGTGTTTGTCTAAGTTTGAAGCTTGTATTGCCTTTGTTATGGGCTAAAGGTCGGTGTAGAGACAAAACTGTGTCCCTTGAAGCATATTTGAAGTGCTTAATTGCAAGGTACGCTGCGAGTAGCTCTCAGGAGAACGTCAAGTATTTAATCTCGGTCTTTGTGAAACACTTGCTAAAGAATGCTAGAGGTTCTACCCTTCAATCTACCACTTGTTGCAGGACTGCTCCTGCCGCAGTCGCTGACGCATCTACTACAACTGATAAATGCACTGATGCTGTTCGGAATTTTAAAGCAGTGTAGTTAGCAAGTTGAATTTCTATGAGCATGAACGCTTTCTCTGCCTCAGGTGTCCAAGCTACTACAATTGATGTGCCTTTTCGCTTGGGCTTTAGCAGGTCATTAATGGGTGCTAAAGTTTCGGCGGCGTGGGGCAGAAACCGGTGATAGTAATTCACCATGCTCAATAACCTTCACAAGCCGTGCATGTCCACCGGTTTTCGGTAGTCTTTGATGGCTTCGGCCTTGCTCGGAAGCGGTTTGATGCCTTTTCTGCCGATTTGATGGCCCAGGAATTCGAGTTTTTTCTGGACGAATTTGCACTTTGCCATGTTGAGGAATAGGGCGAACGTTCGGAGGCGTTTGGACACAGCTTCAATGTGGCCGTAGGGTCATCTACGTACGCGTATGCATTGTCGATGCCTCTGAGCACCTCGTGCATGAACCTTTGAAACGTTTGGGGTGCGCATTTGAGCCCAAGGGGTAATCGAGTATACTTAAATAACCCAAAAGATGTTGTGACAGCGTTTTTTGGTATGTCCACTTCGTTGACAGGTATAGCATAGTATGCCGAATGTAGATCTAATTTAGTGAAATATTTCGACGCGCCTACTTGTACTGCAAAGTCACGAACGTGAGGAATTCCGTACTTATAGTCTTTTGTTATATAATTGAGTCGCCTGAAATCGGTTGTGGCTCTTCATCCCTCTCCTTTCGGTACAAGGTGGAGCGGAGCAGCCAACGGGCTTGCTGAAAGGCGAGCGATTCCTTAACGAAGAAGTTCATCGAACATTTTTCTAGCGATCGCGAGTTTGTCCTGGGCTAGTAGTCTAGGCCTGTTGAATAGCGACAGCCCTTTTGTTGGTATGTAGAGGACCGTATTGTGAGGCGGGCAATGTTTTAGCGTTTCCGGCTCGGTTATAACAGAGTATTTTTTTCAGTAGCACCCATCACCTGTCCGGTATTTGGTCGCCGGCGCCGACTATTCGCATCGCAGCATCGAGCCGGACCAGCGTGGCATTCGTAGTGAGACTGGTCGTTGGATCGCGGAGTACCTTGACTTTTAAATTGATGGTGAGGCCATAGTGGGTTTGGAAGTCTATGCCCAGAATTGGCATGGTTATATCAGCTATGATAAAATCTCATTAAAAATCTCTACGGAGTCCTAACTCAATGATTAGAGTTTTGCGGCCGTAAGTGGCGATGTTGCTACCGTTCGCAGCTGTGCTATAGACGGGCCGTTTTGTGCCTCTAACTCCATGATGCGGCCAGCGTGTAGGGCTAGTTTCTCTTGGCTTAGCTCGTCTACTGCTAAAGCAAGTATTGTTTGCACATTTGATGGGAGTCTCTGGAGGAAGAGCACCTTGAGGAACGTTTCGTCAGGCTTGGTTGGTCCATCGACTAATGTCAGAATTTGACGTAAGAAAGCTGACGGCTTTCTGTCGTCAAGTTCTTCGTTACTCAATAATTTTCCGATTCGCTGTCGCAACGAAAGCCTTAACTGTTTTGCAACTCCGTTTTGAGTGTTGCGAATGGGAGGGTTTAAAATGATATTTTGTATTTCTGCTGCTACGTCAGGTCCTAGCACACCTACCACTACCTTAGATTGGACCAGCGAGTCCGATATCGCCTGCAGGTCGAATAACGTTTTGACCTGCGCGAACCATGAGGGTACGTCGCCTGTATTGAACGGTGGTAGCTGAATCGAAATCGGCGTTTTTGGTGTCGTAACCGGCGGTGGTGGATCTTCGACAATGTCCACAGTGTTGGCTTGTTGCACTCACTTGGATCTTAATTTGCAAAACAGAAATTGGTTTAAACTGAATGAATGTTCCGTGAACGAATGGTGTTGAAATATCTCGGAATTCGCTGTTATGCAATTATAGACGTTGTTCAATTTGAATCGCCAGGACACCGAATTAAGATATGAACGCTCTGATTCGTACCATGATAGAATCTGAACAGTCACTCTATGTATGATGTTGAACGCTTATTCATAAATAACGTGGTTAATTTCAGAAACGCTACAATGATCAATTTTGATGTAATGCATTTATTTTCTGCATTATCGTTATATACACAGTTACAATTGATACTCCGCTCGGCACTCAACTTGACTGAACAGTCAGTTTCAACACTCGGGGCCTGGTCGCTGCTGCTCGTGCTTGGTTGATCCGAACAGTTGCTAGTTGTGCCGCGAGTCGCTTCCTCTAACGCAGTGCTGTTGGCAATTTTTTTGTCTCTGTCCCGCTGGACTGTTAGATTTGACACGCGGTGTCTGTCATGCCAGTGTTGCCCCTGAGCTGGGCGCTGTGTGCCTGGCTTGCCCTATCGCTCGTGCTTGCTGCTGTGAGCGGTGCTTCGCGGGCAGGGATGTCTCTACCTGCTTTGGGCTGCTTGGCTCGCTGCTTGGGCTAGGCCTAACCCATGTGTGACCGCAGTGCTCTACCCTAGGTGCGCTGCCTGCTGCATTGCTGCGTTGGTTCACTGCTCTGTGTTCCTGCGCTCGGCTGCCTGCTGCTGTGTTACGCACAGTTGGTCGCTCGCTGTGCCGTTTGAACTCAGCCGATATTTTAGCAGTGCTTCCTGCATCAACCTTAGTTCAAGTTGTGCTGTGGATGGCTGCATGCGTTGATGACTATTGAGAAAATCCTATTTAACACATGGGATGTGGCGTCAGTTGATTTAGGTTCTATCAGTCATGTATAAATCAGAAATGGTATGACTGAAAATTAGTTGTGAATGATATCGATCTCCCGCATGTTGAAGTCTGTTATATCCCTAATTATTTTTAACATTAAAACAGTAGGGAAAATGGAAATTAATGGCTGTGTCATGCAACGCGGTGTTTAAATGGCACACAATAACTCTTAATAGTTCATGCTGCATGTTTTCAGGAAATATAATGCAAAGAAAAGTAACATGCGATTGATGGCTATTGCTGCGCTGCCGTCACAGTTCAACGCTTTGAACTTGACTTAATTTGAGCAGTTTGTCCTGCAGTCTGCCTTATCTGAAGGTTTTGCTTGGGATATTCCGCACGCGGTTTCGGATATAATGCGCTATGCAGCTGCTGCGGCCAACCAGTTGAAAACATGGAAATATCTTACAAATACACAAAGACATTTGAAATATCAATCATATTGAAATGCTACTGCAGATGTTGGAAAAACAGAATCCGAATTTTTATTCCTATCACATAGTTATGAATTGCTCTATTTCGGCACGAAATTTCATGTCGTTATGTGTGTGGGTGGCATGGCCTTTTTTTCACTGATCACTTGGGTTATTTCACTGACCGGGTGGGTTATTTCACTGGCCGCGTGGGTTATTTCACTGACCGGGTGGGTTATTTCACTGGCCGCGTGGGTTATTTCACTGACCGGGTGGGTTATTTCACTGGCCGCGTGGGTTATTTATAAAATACCAATTTCATTTAACATTTGTACTCACGTCACTTTGTACCACATTGAGTTTAGGTTCGATGATTTATGCCTATCGATCTACACATAAATGAACACGATGACGAAATAATGCATGGTAATGGAAACAAATTCTTATTATATAATAAAAATATAGAACTAATTTCAAAGCAAGCATCCTAAGCCTATTGTTATCTGCATATGTGTTGATGCTGGTATGCAGGTTCTCATTGGATCCTGATGGGCGGTGAATTCAGAAACTTATTTGTTTGCTTCTCAAGTGACCGTGTCCAGGCATCCAAGAAGTGGTGCGGCCTGCGTGGCGTCGGTTGTTGTGTCTGCTGAGTCACGTGCAGTTACATTTTTTTGTCATCTTGTCATTTTCGGGTAATTTGAATGTTGAGAGTTTTGAATGGTGCTCACTAATTAGATTGGTCAATGTCATTTCTCTTTGAATGTTTCCTCCGGTCTGTTACTAGTTTGATTTTTTTAAATGGGTCACCAACATAAGTTTTGAGAGTTTTTATGGTAATAGCCTTAAACCTTATACAAAGCTTGACCGGGGGGATAATGATGAGGAGTTGAAAGGTTGGATTTTCACTCTAAGAGACTGTGGTTGGGTTTTCTCTCACCTTCGCTTACCCATCCTTTAGCGGTTACCTTTATTATTAATTATTACACACACATCTTAGAACAACATGACATTTTATCTCTTAGTACATTGGAGCAGATCATTACCATGTGGTTGGGTTTTCTCTCACCTTCGCTTATTAAACCCAACCTTCATGACATCCTATTTTAAACAATTTACATACATAGATTTATAAATTTTAATGTCATTAAACCCAAAATCCAGACTGGTGATATTTGGGGTCATTTTAGGTCTATTTTTTGAATACTCATTACCTTTAGTTTTTGACGAACGACGCCATATTTATCTTGGAGTCGTTACAAAGGGGCACGTCTGTGGCGTAGCTATAATTACTAGAAATAACTACAAAG
>SDVV010014478.1:0-13414 GCA_016164225.1 Gammarus roeselii | reverse complement strand
TCTCAGATAGTGAGGTTCTTCAGACGCTTCTTTTAGGCAATGAATTTTGCGTTAGCTTCTCGCTGTGGATGGGGCTTTGTGTTCGCTGATCACTTTTTATGGGGCTTTGTGTTCGAGCCCATTTGTTCAAAAACTTTTGTACGGCTACCACGATCATGAGGCCTTGTGTACGCAACTCACTGTTCGTGGAGCTTTGCGTTCGCTTTCCACTGTTCATGTTGATTACATACGCGTTTCACTATTCATGGGTTTTCTGGACGCTATTCACAGTTCATGGGGTTTCAATACTCAGATCAAGAAGGATGTTTTTTTCTGTACGCAGCTTGCGAGGTATGAAGCTAAAAAAGACATTGTGTTTCTGTTTTCATATCGAAAGGCATGGGGTTTTGTGCGCAGTTCGAACGGTATGAGGCTCTTCTCAGGGTAAGGGATTTATGGGAGCAGCTTGCCGTGTATAGAGTTTATGTACGCAGTTCGAAAAACATGGACTCTCTGTACTCAGCTTTAAAGGCATTGGGTTTTAAACGCAGCTCAAAATGTATGGGGTTTCTGTACGCATCTCGTTGGGCATAGGTTTTTTTCACGAGCTGCTTGCAGGAGAGGCATGGCATGAGCTTCCTGCACGAGCTGCGTGCAGGAGAGGCATGGCATGAACTTCCTGCACGCAGCTCAGGAGGCATGGGGCTTTTGCACGCAGCTCTCAGGGTATGGTGTTTGTAAGCGCTGCTCACGGTTCATAAGACTTAATTTAGTCTCCTCGCAAATCATGAGGCTTTGTGTACCTGACTAGCAGGGTATGTCGTCCCAGGAATGAAGTGAAAGAGACACACCGGATGGAATAATTGACGCCTTGTCTCTAGCACCCAAGCGAGCTTCTTCGAACAGTTTTAATCATAATCATTCCATCGTAGCATTATTCTATGGATTTATAACAACAGCACCATTTTCTTATTGTTTGGAGACATTTTTATCGTGAATGGAAATCATAATTTTCTAAAAAATGTCTATGAGAAACTCATCACGAAGAGCTCAAAGTATTACGTGGATGAATCAATGTGCGCCTCTGACAATTATAAATACTGGCTCATCAGAACTGCTTTAGTTTTGTTTAGTATGTGGTTTGAACAGAGCCTCACCGGAAAACCATGCCCATTATGAACATCAGGAGAAATCTAATGACAAAACTCGTATAATAATATTACGTTGTAAACTGGAAATTTATTCTCATCTTCACTCTCAATAAATGCAAATGCAACGATCGTTGAATATCAGCAAGTTACGAACTATGTTACAGTTTGTCTAATTCATCAAATCCACACTTTTTCCGTTGCAACGGTGAGTTGAAGCTGTCAATTGAGGGAAAAAGATATCCATCGTGCTTGTGAACAGAAATGATGAGGGAAGCAACACCTGAGAATCGTTTGGTTCTATGCCAGCAGAAAAGACCAAACGAAGTTCTGGAAGGATTTGAACTGGCAGAAGCTATCTATTCGGAAAGGTTGAGAGCGTGAGGACAAAGATGAGAAGGCTGAGGGTCCCTGGGACTATCATCGTAATTTTCAGCAAACAGAGAAACCGCACGGATAATTCAAGTTCAAGAGAATGGGTTGAATTGTTTTTATGGAGACGATCTCACTGCACTGTTCCTCTTGCCTGTTACACTAACTGGTCATTGGAATGGGACATTGGATGGAGTACAACATCCTACGATAGTGGGCGTGAAGCACGTTGAACACGGCCAAAGAGTCCTACTATGTCATGTTGGCCTTCACGTTGAACACGGCTAAAGAGTCTGACTCTGCCATGTCGGCCTTCACGTTGAACACAGATAAAGAGTCTGACTCTGTTATGTCGGCCTTCACGTTGAACACGTCTAAACAGTCTTACTCTGTCATGTCGGCCTCCAAGTTGAACAAGAATGAGGGGTTTGACTCTGTCATGTCTGCCTTCAAGTTGAACACGACTAACGAGTCTGACTCTGTCAATTCGGCCTTCATGTAAAACACGGCTGAAGGGTTTTACTCTGTCATGTCTGCCTTCACGTTGAACACGGCTAAAAAGTTTTACTCTGTCATGTCGGCCTTCATGTTGGACACGAATAAGGGGTTTGACTCGTCATGTCTACCTTCACGTCGAACACGGCTAAGGAGTCTGACACTGTTATGTCGGCCTTCATAATTACAATTAGATGGTTTATCAGAGTGAAGTGAAGTTTGAAATTACAAACGGTAACCTTGTTGTCTTCTTTCCCTTGAAAACTTTCGTAAACACTTCTAATACATTACTCATACCATTCACAATTAAGCTGAATTTTTTATCTCGTACTGGCTCGTCATTTTCTATTTCCGTTTGTAATGGGTGCTCACAAAATAAGTCCAGAAAGAATAATTCGCCGCATTTTGTGAACGTTTACAAAAATTTCAGCTTGTTCCAAATCCAATAGTAACACTAACACTCTTCACAAGAATAATTATATCTCGTTCAAGACCTCTCCATTCTCCCCCTCCCCTTCCCACGCGCAAGACTCCCCCCCCTCTCTTTCCACTCCAACGACCAGCGTTTCGATCTCGTTGATCCTTCTTCATATCCTGATTGCGGTCCACCTTCGCTCGGCAGTTTAAGCGAATTAGAGAGTTTCAGGACATTCTTGAAGCGTATCAGAGGCAGTCAGGCTAGATATAGTTTACTAGATGCTTTGTCCAACTTTTTCGAGATTGATTGAAACAGTATTAGGAAATGAATCGTGTTATAGTGCTTTGTCCCCTTATGTTGGAGTGTTAGATGTTATTGTAATAAGGTGCCGTTGTGGTTCTGGCGCAAAGTTTATTTATTCAAGACTCCATTAACTCAACGATGAAACATTTCATTAAAAGATTCTGAGCTAGAAAGTTGATGACTATATTTCAAAATGTAAAGTTGCTAGCGAATTGAAGCCTATAAATAATTCAAACCAACTAGATTGAGCAAATATAATGATGTTTCAGGGTAGTTATTCTTCCGAAGGATCCTAGCACTGATTAATTATGTCCCTTGACTCAAAATTTTATACTAAGTATGATGATGGAAAATAAATTTCGTAAACGATCAGAAGCTCAATTAGAATTTCTGGCGATAGATTTAAATTCGGAAAAAACTCTTTCATCTCATGTATTATGGTGTTTTGCTCCGATAGAAGCGAAGTAGTAAATATTTGTATGAAATTGAATTAGATATGGAAAGCATACTCTGTTTTCACGTTACAAAATAACCGATGACGGCTTTTAGTCCCCTAAGTATCATCATATTCTACCTCCAATTCTGAACGGTAAACTAGAAAGTGAATAAAAACTTGTGTTGTGTATGGATAAATTGCCACACGTTCAAACTGAAGTGGTACTCTGTGAAACACTCACGCTGATAAATATGATAATCAATGCATTTAATGTGTTCCAAATAAATAATTTTTTTCTTGAAAAAACAAACGCTTCCTTAGGCGGCATTTACACAAATCTATTATTGTGTCGTTAGTCGAATCAACATTATGACTTTTTAAAGACCATGTATAGGAACACTGGGCTTTCAATTCATTACGGTGGATTTGTTTTACTGGATCAAATTTCCTCAATGAAGATACTCGGTAAATGTTTCTAGCAACCGAGCTTTATCGAGTACTGCACCCTTATCAGGAGCACGAGACTCGGACTCCAAGGCTAGTCAATATGTGTTCAATACTCTGCATCCTATCAAGAGCACGAGACTCGAACTCCAACGCCAGCCAATATGTGTCAATACTCTGCACCCTATCAAGAGCCCGAGACTTGGACTCCAAGGGGAGCTAATATGTGTTCAATACTCTATACCCTATCAAGAGCACGAGACTTGGACCCCAAGGCTAGCCAATATGTGTTCCAGACTTATGACTTACCATTGAAGGGGTCCTCCAAATATCTCATCAGCCCGCACTCTTCAGCGTGGCGTACAACATTCTCAGTAAACAAGATTATCGACGCGCAGAAAATAACGATGATACAATCTAATCCTTAAATCGACCAGGTATTTAAAAGGACCGCAGGAGTATCGTACTAAGTTGTGACTTATGTTACACTCGTTGCAGCTGCAGGCTTAAGTTTCATTGTCAGCTTTAAATGTTTCTTTCTGTACTTGAGAAGTATGTAATCACAACTCATAACCGTTTTCTAACGCGTATGTACTAACACGAATTGTGGTGGTGGATTTAATAAATACAGGTTACTTCTGCGCATTATGGATGTTAGTACTGACTACGTCAGTGTCTAACGAATCATGCAATTGATGTTGACTCTATTTATTGCAGTCAGTCACAACGACAGCAAAAAACTCTCGTTTGGTTTAGTTGTAGATCAAAAGTTTAACAACTCACATGCGCAGCGACATACATCGAATAATATTTAGTCATTTAATTTTGAAAAATCTGTTCAATTCAGCTTCTATTCAAACCGATAAGAATTTACAATTGCATTTCAAGACCTGCAGAGGCCGCGTAGCAACGGATAATTATCAGATCCCCTTGGTGTGTCAATAATTTTATTTTCTGCTTCGTAGCAGGAGAAATTTAATAAAGTTTTCATAAGAATTATTGCTGGAGAGGGCGAAGGATCAATCTATTTATATTTGATAATATCAAAATTTCGAAACGACGGTGTTAGAGGATACAGTATATAAAGACATATGAGAGTTCCTTCAACTCTATAAATGAACTGAACCGCTCTCAGCAATTCTCTCCATCTTTTCACCCATCATCATCACTAACGAAACCGAACAATATGCTCGTTAGCTTTGGTCATTTCCGTCTCATTCATTCATCAACAACAACTAACACTAAACTTGGAATACAGACGTCCACTTCACACTACAATGTGGAAACGAGGGTTCGCAGCGATTCGATATAGACCGTTTTGTGCATACTAGTGTGCGGACACAACAATCCGTTCCTAATACAGTATCCAGACACATATCCAGACGACGGGAGCTCGTTGTGTGACTATCAAATCTTCAAAGCTCCTGTATTTTGTGTAAAGCTATGCCTGACCGGGCAACAGTGTTGCACCCGAGGCAGACGGGAACCTGAGAGAAGAGGCTCAGAGGACGAAGGAGGTGACAAAGACGGCTCGGCCGGAAGTGGTGGAGAAGCTGGTAACACCAACTTCAGAAAAAATGAAAACACCCCGAGTAAATTGGCGCCGATCACTCTCAAGGAGGAGAGAAGTGCTGATGTGGTGGTGAACACTGTTTTGTAGTTTGTCGCAAGTTTGTCGCGAGCTGAAAACAGCGTTATAGAAGCGTCAAAAAATTGCAAAAGATACACTGGCTGTGTGCAATCCAGATGATGTTGCCACAACCGATGGAAACCCAAGGACAGTCAATACCATATGGACAAAATTTATGAGGTGATGCCAACTTGCAACCTCGCTGAACTGCTTTTTTTACTACCAGGATCTGATGTGAGTCGAATGATCACAGCAGGTGATGTGAGGAAATTAAACAGCCTGAAGGGGTCCAATTGTCCCTCAATTGAGAAACGCATGGACAAACTTGAGGACTAGTTGAACAGACAGTTGAACAGGCAGTGAAGAACATAAGTGAAGAATGTGAAGCGGACAAGAGGAACGCACTGACACACCAGTAAAACGTCAATGCAGGGATAAATCTCGCATTTCAGAGAAAATATCAAAACCGACGAGGAAACCATTATTAGAATTGAAGCAGTAGCGTCCATTGACTACAGGAGTGCAATTATACCAAACGAACGAGCGACTACGAAGGAGCAACAAGGAATGACTTTTAACGGAACAGGTTCGATCGCAACACCGGACGGTTCAACATGGAGCCCGACCAAAGCCACTCGTGGGCAAACTCCAGACAAGGTCATCCAGATCACTCAACCCAACCTGTCACCCAACCACCTCCCACTCAACCTGTCACTCCACCTCCCTCTCAACCTGTCACCTCACCACCTCCCACCATTGAGCGTCATCCCACCCAACCCGCAACGACAAAACAGCCTCACATCACCCAACCTCTAAAGCCAACCAAGCCGACGATCCAACGGTTCAATGCGGCGCTTTTGTTGCTTGGGGTAGACACCCCAGCTACCCAACAAAGGAGCCTCACTCAGCAAAGGCAGCTGATAAGGAGGGGACGGAGGTCAAATCGCATGCTCCACGCAAATACGACGAAGCCGGCAGGAAATATCGGAAATTCAATTGTATAACAAGCGAATTAAACACCTCGTTGGTACAGGACGGATGACATCAGGAGACATCTTCCCCTTACAACGAAGCAGCAAATATGTGTCCATCTATGGGGCATCACTCTTGAAGAGATTTTGAGGGAGATAATGAGACTAACCGGAGATAGCAGCTACACAGCCCGCGTCCGGAAGTACTACGCGAGCAAGAAACGCCTGGAGCCTCCAAATGCTAACTCCTCAAGGAAATCTCACTTTGATCACTTTTAACTGTAATGGGTTTGTGAAACAGATAAATAGTGATATATGTGCGCCTAAGGAGAAATTGCTGTTCAAGCAAGATCTCTCGATTTGTCTCGCTAGAGATGGCTGCATTCATTATTTCTCCATATCATCAATCAATTCAGAGGAGAAGATATTCAGAGGACACCCGTTTGGTGGACTAACCTTCTTGCGGTCTGATAGAGTGAGACCATTTGTAAAAATTTGTGCAGTACATTGATGAAAGGAGTTTTGGGTTATCTCTGAATGTAGAGGGGATGTCTATTCCATTTATAAATGTGTATTTGTCTTAGGCAGCTCAACGTAAAGTGGAATTAGTAACTGTGTGGAATGGGAAGTTATAAGCAATCCATCAAGGATCAAGACATGATCATGTATCTGTTATGTGTAATTTTAATTTCCACCCAGGCAGCCGAACATTAAGCGAGTTGCAGGTACTCCTGGCAGATTATGAACTAGACTTTGTGGAGGTGTCACAGTTACCCCGGGATACACACACTCATATTATTCACAGTGGGAGAACAGTGAAATGATTAGACCAATTAGCCCTTACCCCGGCAATACCCAACATCATTACTCGAGTGTCTGTATGGGATTAGACCCCTCTGTCTGATCACTTGCCGCTCCATGCAGAGCTCACATTAAATAGGCTCCCTGTAATGGTCAATGGGGATGCCGCCACACAGTCCATTACCTGGTAATTCAATGATATAGCTAAATTAATTTATTCTGTTCAGTGCTTATCAATCAGCTTGGGAGCTTGCCACCAGAGGTGCTACGGATTCATGCACAGCTGATAGAGGCAAGTTAGACAAGCTCTACGAGTGTTTACGTGGGGTGGCTCAGGTGCTTGGCAGAGCAGCATATGAAGAGTGAACACCACGGGGAAGGCACAGAACACCAGGGTGCATAAGGCATGTGGGTGACTTACACGAAGCAAGCAAGCAGCCTACATCCCATGGCGTGATGCTCGCCAACCCCATGCAGGCTTATTGTACAATGAAAAGAATAGATCAAAAAACGCCTGCAAATGACGCGATACGCTACTGTGAGAAACACGAGGATTATTTACGTGCAGCTAGTGTGTCAGAAAAAAATGGTTAGTGGGAGGATGATTGATATCAGCCATGAAATGAAAAATCTAAAACCGAATGATAGCTTTGTTTCTCAATCTGTTAATGGCATGACAGGGGAAAGAAATGTTGCTGATATGTGGAGCGAACGTTTTGATGGTGTCATGAACAGTGTCAACAACGCCACTGACTCGTTTTTTGTTAATGATGCCCTCAATCGGGACAGTGATGATGATGTTTCTATGTGGGAACTAAGAAACCGCTGTTAAGAAATTAATGAATTGCAAAGCTGTGGGAAAGTATGGCGTACCCGCGGAGGTATTCAAGTACGGTCCTGTTCAACTACTTCATGTCATGTCTATTTTCTTCATTGGCTGCCTTAAACGTAATTACAGTCCTGAGTTACTAATGGGTGTTGTTGTAAAACCTATCATTGAATCGAAGACCATATAAGTGACCGATAAAGGTAACTAGAAATAGTTATCCAGAACAGTCTTAGCGACTGTCTGAAAACAACGCCCAACCGATTTGGGTCCAAGACTCAGCATGTGACGGAAATGGCTATCTTCACATTAAAGCAGGCGATTAATTTCGTTCTCAGTGGAGGGTAACCTATGAACCTTTGTTTTTTGGATGTTAAAAAAGCATTTGATCCAGCCAATCACTGGGCACTGTTCACAAAACGTATTGAGAGAGGGGAGCCAATTCTCATTGGTAAGCTACTAAAGAATTGGTACCAGCGGCAGGAATGTGTAATACGATGGGGAAGCTCATTGTCAAACCTGTTTCGAACAATTAATGGTATAAGGAAAGAAGGCCTACTCTCGCCTCTCCTTTTCAATGTGTATGTCGACAGCTTACATGACCGACTCTCTCGTATCCGTGTTGGGTGTCACACAGACGGATGCTGTGTTAACGCGATTAGCTATGCAGACGAAATGGTCCTTCTGGCCCACATGTCGATGCTCTTCAGACGATGCTAAATATATGCGAGACTGAGGCCGCGAAACTAGACATCGAGTACAATACTAGTAAATCAGTGTGTATGCTAGTGAAACCATCCCACCAGAAGTTCCAGTACAGAACGGACGGGGTACTTAGCGGGACCCCGCTGGAGAATGTGGACATTTCTTCATACTTGGAACATTTGAAAACAAATAGCTGGTGTGATAATGACGATAATTATAAACAACATCGGAAGTTAAGTGCTGTTGGCAACCAACTTATACGAAAATTCGACTCCTGTACAACGGATGTTAAGCTGCAGCTGTTTAAAACGTACCGGTATCCTATATATTGTAATTCATGGTTGTGTTAATTTACGAGGGGTACTATGAGCATACTGAGAGTAGCATACATTGACATATGCAGGAGGCTAGTGGGTGTCCCAAGAAGAACGAGTGCTAGGTGTTGTTTGAAGATTGCGTTGATTGCCTGAAAGTAAGATCAACGAGTGCTAGGTGTTGTTTGAAGATTACGTTGATTGCCTGAAAGTAAGAGCAAAAAAAAGTGTATACAGCCCCCAGGAATGAATTGAATTCTCGAATAATCCCTTCCTGGAGGTAGTATGAAACAGTGAGGGATACAAACTGGACCCACTTAAAGAAAGATGGGGCAGAATACTGCTTGTGCAGGAACATCCCAATATTATTATGAATAATTTTTTACTCCTAACTGCATATCTAGGTTGTGGGACCAGGATGTGTATTTTATTCAATAAGGGAATACCCATTCTCTATATCGTACCCTCACCATCCTGGAAAGCTGGCCCATCTCCCCAAGTAGAGCCGTAAACAATGCTGTCGAGCATAACTTGTGTTGGCTCGCATTTACTGTCCCAGAGGTCTCTTCAATACTGAAACAGAGTGTGTATAGTTCAGGGAGACGGGGACGATGGGCGAGGGGCGAAGGGTGGGGTGGACTGGGGGCTTATAGTGGGTTTTATGTGATGCGTTATATGAAATGGGGAGGCTTAGATGATTATAGTAGTGCTGCGCTGAAGGTTTATAATGGGTTTTATTGTTGTAGGTGTGGCGTTATAGAGGGTCATGGAGTTAGGACTGGACAAGCACAAACCAGGTATCTATGAATTAGTAGATTGTGATGACAATGAGAAAAATAGTCAATTGTGATGACAAGAAGAAAATAGTCGATTGTGATGACAATGAGAACAGTAGATCAACATTGTTTTGAACTCCACCGACAGTATGAACAGGAAAGATTTAGGACGCAGCGGCGTTGTGGTATTGTTCGGTAAAACACTTAGTTTTAATTTTTTCAAAACAATCCTTGTGCGCTCGTGCAGCACAAAGTCGTGGTTACCATCTGCACAGCACTCACTCCGATCATGATTGTTTCATTAAAAAATTGTCTGACTATTCTGGAAGGTTACCCCAAGTTTTCTATGTGTTGACTTATTACCTCCTTCCCAGTAATCGAACTAGGAGTTAAGCAATACTGGATTGAGACAATGTCTAATGTATTCATTTACCACCAGCATAAGCATGCGTTGGTGACCTTAGCAACCGCATGCTTTAAAAGCCACGCTCAACATCATAAACAAGAATAATACTAATAGGCATGCCTGTGTTAAAATCAAGCCGAGGTAGCCGTCAGGAGCGGTTCATTACCTGTTTTTTTTAGTGGGCATGATACGTTATCTAATTACACGTTGCCAAGATATTGCCTGATTCTACGAGGAACTTCTAGACAAAATATTATGTAAATGTACTCAAATACTATATTTTCCCCAACTCTATCACAGGGGACTGCGTCAAGCGTCATGCGGAGGTGACATTTCAGGCAGCATATTACCAAAATGCTTATTTTCCCAAATAAATGAATTAATAATGTTGCTATTCTCTGAATAATTCTCCCCAGGCCTCCTGCCTGACATCAGCGCAAAGCAGTTCCGGTCACCCATAGAATGAGATTCATACATGACTCAGCCACTATCAGTGCATATCAAGTAGGAGGGTAGGTGACAGTTGACGTAAGGAGGAGGGTAGGTTACAGTCGACGGATCAATGAATATTAACGAGGAGGGTAGGTGACTGTTGACGGATCAATGCACAGTAAGGAGGAGGGTAGGTTACAGTTGACGGATCAATGATTAGTAACGAGGAGGGTAGGTGACAGTTGAAGGATCAATGCACTCTAAGGAGGAGGGTAGGTGACAGTTAACGGATCAATGCCCAGTGAGAAGGAGGTTAGGTTAGAGTTGACGAATCAATTAATAGTAACGAGGAAGGTAGGGAGGACAGTTGAAGAATCAATGAATTGTACCAAGGAGGGTAGGTGACAGTTGAAGGATCAATAAATAGTAACGAGGAGGGTAGGTGACAGTTGAAGGATCAATGCACAGTAAGGAGGAGGGTAGGTGAAAGTTGACGTATCAATGCCAGTAAGGAGGAGGGTAGGTTACAGTTGACAAATCAATGAATTGTAACGAGGAGGGTAGGTGACAGTTGAAGGATCAATAAATAGTAACGAGGAGGGTACGTGACAGTTGACGGATCAATTAACAGTAAGAAGGGGAGTAGGCGATAGTTGAAGGATCAATTAATAGTCACGAGGAGGGTACGTGACAGTTGACGGATCAATGCACACTTAGGAGGAGGGTATGTGACAGTTGAAGGATAAATGAACAGTAACGAGGGGGTAGGTGACAGTTGACGGATCAATGCACAGTATGAAGGAGGGTAGGTGACAGTTGAAGGATCAATGAATAGTAACGAGGAGGGTATGTGACAGTTGAAGGATCAATGAATAGAAACGAGGAGGGTAGGTGACAGTTGACGGACCAATGCACAGTAAGGAGGAGGGTAGGTTACAGTTGAAGGATCAATGCACAGTGAAGAGGAGGGTAGGTGACAGTTGACGGATCAATGCATGGTAAGGAGGAGGGTAGGTGATAGTTGACGGATCAGTGCATAGTAAGGTGGTGGGTAGGTGACAGATAACGATTCAATATATGAAGAGGAGGAGAGTAGGTGACAGTTTACGGATCAATGGACACTACGGAAGAGGGTATGTGACAGTTGACAGATTAATGCATATAATGAGGAGGTTAGGTGAAGGTTGACGAATCAATGCATAGTAAGGTGGAGGGTAGGTGACAGTTGAAGGATTAATGAATAGTAACGAGGAGGATAAGTAACAGTTGACAGATCAATACACAGTAATGACGAGGGTAGGTGACAGTTGAAGGATCAATGAACAGTAACGAGGAGGGAAGGTGACAGTTGACGGATCAATGCATAGTAAGGAGGAGGGTAGGTGACAGTTGACAGATCAATGCACAGTTAGGAGAAGGGTAGGTTCCAGTTGAAGGATCAATGCACAGTTAGGAGAAGGGTAGGTTCCAGTTGAAGGATCAATGCACAGTAAGGAGAAGGGTAGGTTCCAGTTGAAGGATTAATGCATAGTAAGGAGGAGGGAAGGTGACAGTTGACGGATCAATGCATAGTAAGGAGGAGGGTAGGTGACAGTTGACGGATCAATGCATTGTAAGGAGGAGGGTAGGTGACAGTTTACGGATCAATGGACAGTAAGCAGGAGGGTATGTGACAGTTCACGGATGAATGCATAGTAAGGAGGAGGGAAGGTGGCAGTTTAAGGATCAATGTACAGCAAGATTGAGGGTAGGTGACAGTTGACGGATCAAGCGTAGCAAGGAGGAGGGTAGGTGACAGTAGACCGATCAATGCCTAGCAAGGAGAATGGTAGGTGACAGTAGACTGACCAATGCATAGCTAGGAGGAGGGTAGGTAACAGATGACGGAGGGTTACGAGTCCAGCTAATTTGGAGTAGGATGGCTACTCACTCAGGTAATTAACGTTACTACTGAGGAGAGTGCTTACTCGTAAGCAACTCACCTATCAATTGGCTTGATGTTCAACATAAGTGGAAATAACTTCACTAGACAAGAAAGGAGGCTTTGTTTAATGAGTTACTAGAATACTAAGGCCGGAAGAAGGGTCACCGTGCATTCACTGGCTAATCATCGACATAGAACAAAAAATAACTCTGAAAAGGATGAGTTGCCCGACATAAAACCTCATGTTATTGTGTAAATGCATGCAGAAAAATTAGAGAGTGATGAGAGAAACGGCTTATGGGAGATCACATGCAAAGTAAATGGTGTATGACATCATTAACTGTTTTTATTAAGAAAATTGTATGAGGAACAGATTGTGAGATCACACGCCTTGACAAATGTTTGTCCGATCACTCTCTAATTTTTACTGCCTCATCTGAATCATTCATCTTCTATTTATAAACATTTTTTACGGGACACTTGCCCATTTTTGACCTATAGAATACGACACTTTGTTTGCAGTAGATTGAGTGCTGACGAGGCGTGCGGACACAATAATACTCACCATTTGACCCTAGCAGTAACCAGTGTCACTACAAGTTACTCTCAACTCCTCATAATTTGATGGACGCTTGTCCATTCCCAAATGAATTGACTACCAACGTTCTGTTGATTCCACAATTTACTGTAGCAAAATGAGCAGGCGACAGTCACGAAAAAAAGTATGACTTGCATTTACCTACTTAACGAATGTTCAGCATCTGGATAAATAACGAATCAGTCATAGCGGCAAAGATTCGACTTCATGTTTTTTTTCGGTTTCAGGTTACAATAATAAACTGAATACATTTTATTGACGAGGAAGGATCAAAATTATTCTGAAAGCATCCCGAACGTTTTTATTCATATTTATTATTAGAATTATAAGGGTTCTTTACAGCTGACCAGAGTGCTGCACTAAAACAAGCATAACAAGTCTCTAGCGTGTATCTGGTGACCTTTCGTACTTTCCCCATCCTATACCATTACTGTTT